>BTPG01000008.1:85035200-85047700 GCA_036245525.1 Semisulcospira habei | reverse complement strand
CCAGAGATCTGGAAACATGGAGGCACAGCACTGCACAACAAGCTCCATGACCTCTTTCTCTGCTGCTGGGAGGAAGGAACACTACCAAAGGATCTCCGTGATGCTGTCGTTATCACCCTGTACAAGAACAAAGGCGAGAAGTCTGACTGTTCCAACTATCGGGGAATTACCCTGCTGTCCATTGCTGGGAAAATTCTTGCAAGGCTGCTCCTGAATCGGCTGGTACCTGCCATCGCTGAAGACCACCTCCCAGAGGGCCAGTGTGGCTTCAGAGCAAACAGGAGCACCACCGATATGGTCTTTGTGCTGAGACAGCTTCAGGAGAAGTGCCGCGAGCAGAACAAAGGGCTGTTCCTAACGTTTGTCGACCTAACAAAAGCGTTCGACACTGTGAGCAGGCAAGGCATGTGGCAGATCCTGGAGCCACTTGGCTGTCCCCCAAAGTTCCTCAGCATGATTGTTCAGCTACACGAGGACCAGCAAGGCCAGGTCAGACTCAACAATGACCTCTCAGAACCATTCCCTATTATCAACGGCGTAAAGCAGGGCTGCGTGCTGGCACCGACCCTCTTCACCATCTTTTTTAGCATGATGTCGAAGCAGGCCACAGTGGCCCTCGATGATAACGATGCAGTGTACATCAGGTATCGTCTCGATGGCAGCCTGTTCAACCTCAGACGACTGCAGGCCCACACGAAAACCCTAGACCAACTGATTCGTGAGCTGCTTTTTGCTGATGACGCTGCCCTCGTTGCACACAAAGAGAGAGCCCTGCAGCGCATCACGTCCTGCTTCGCAGACGCTGCCCAGCTCTTTGGACTCGAGGTCAGTCTGAAAAAGACAGAGGTCCTCCATCAGCCGGCACCCAAGACAGTGTATCGCCCTCCTAACATCACCATTGGCGAGTCTGAACTAAAGTCAGTGCACCAGTTTACTTACCTTGGCTGCATTATCACGTCGGACGCCAAGCTGAACAAGGAGCTTGACAGCAGGCTGGCAAAAGCGAACAGCGCTTTCGGGCGACTTTTCAAGCGGGTGTGGCACAATCAACAGCTGAAAACAGGCACCAAGATCAGCGTGTACAGAGCTGTGGTCCTCACCACCCTGCTGTATGGTTCCGAGTCCTGGGCCCTCTACCGCAGCCAACTACGACTCCTCGAACGCTTCCACCAGCGCTGCCTGCGCACCATCCTGGGCATTCACTGGAGTGACTATGTCACCAACGTCGAGGTCCTTGAACAGGCTGAAACTGTGAGCATCGAGGCTTTGCTGCTGCGGACACAGCTCCGCTGGGCGGGGCATGTCTCCAGGATGGAGGATCATCGCCTACCAAAGATCACCCTGTTCGGCGAGCTTGCTACTGGACACCGTGACAGAGGGGCACCAAAGAAGAGATACAAAGACTGTCTCAAAAAGTCACTTAGTGCCTGCCAAATCGACCACCACCAGTGGTCTTCGCTTGCTGTGGACCGTGACACCTGGCGCTCCACCATTTACAAGGCAGCTGTCTCCTTTGAGGACTCTCGCAGAGCTAGCCTCAAGGACAAGCGGCTCAGGAGAAAAAACAGAGATGCCGCAACTCAGAACCCTGGCCATACCTCCCCCTGCAGCCACTGCGGTCGAACCTGCCTGTCCCGGTTTGGCCTCCGCAGCCACGAACAAGCCTGCAGACGTCGTGGGCAACTCCTATAAAATCTTCGTTCGCGAAGTCAAGCCAAGAAGGGGGGGGGGGGGGGGGGAGGACTTCTTAACACCATGTAAAGAATTGTCACATTTTCATCGGCAGTCTGTAGCAGCAGGCTTTGACCAAAAGTTTCCAATGCACAATGCTGTTAAATAGATTTCTTTTGTGTTTTCTAATGTTGTACCCCATTTGCAGTGTAAAAAGACCCCCCCCCCCTTACCCAACTCTCCCCCCCCACCACCCCCCCTTACCCAACCCTTCCCCCCCCCACCACCCCCCCCCCTTACCCAACCCTTCCCCCCCCACCCACCCCCCTTACCAACCCTTCCCCCCCCCACCAGCACCCCTTACCCAACCCTTCCCCCCACCACCACCCCCCCTTACCCAACCCTTCCCCCCCCACCACCCCCCCCCTTACCCAACCCTTCCCCCCCACCACCCACCCCCCTTACCCAACCCTTCTCCCCCCACCCCTTACCCCCCCCACCACCCCTCCTTACCCAACCCTTCCCCCCCCCCACCACCCCTTACCCAACCCTTCCTCCCACCCCCCCCCCCCTTACCCAACCCTTCCCCCCCTCCACCACCACCCCCCTTACCCAAACCTTCCCCCCCACCACCCCCCCTTACCCAACCCTTCCCCCCCTTACCCAACCCTTCCCCCCCACCCCCCAACCCTTCCCCCCACCACCCCCCCTTACCCAACCCTTCCTCCCCCCCACCACCCCCCTTACCCAACCCTTCCCCCCCCACCACCACCCCTTACCCAACCCTTCCCCCCCACCACCCCCCCCTTACCCAACCCTTCCCCCCCCCATCACCCCCCACCCCATCCCCAGATATGTCCATATTTGTGTTTATTCATTGATGTTTGTATTTATTTCTGATTGAAGTTATTGATGTAATAACGCTATATATTTAGTTATACTACTGCTACTACTACTCCTACTACTACTGCTACTACTACTACTACTACTACTACTAATGTGCATTTATATAAACTTATTCCAATCGGCTCTAAGCGCTTTACAATGTCAACATATACAGTAAACATAGATACATAAAAACAAAGTTCACAACTAAATACATCGGGCCGTACAAACTAGACATCAACACATATCACATCACATAATCCACAATCACAAAAACTACATTCATACAATGTAATTAATTATAATGACAAATAAAACAAAAACAGCCAACAGTATAGTAAGAATACTGATATCTTTAATGCTGTACCTATTTATTAACATGTTTCAGGGAAAAAGTACGGGCTTGTTCTACGGCATATACATAAAAGTAGTACAACTGCAGTGCGCCTGAATTGATCGCTGTTCAGAATCGTACTCCACAGGCAGTGTCTGTCTATATGCCAGACCCTCAGGGTGGTTAGGACGGACCTTAAAACCTCGAACTAAGCAACCTAAACGTGTTTACTTCCCAGCGCGCAAAGGCCTTAGGGCCGATGTCGGCCCACGTACGACGTCTGCCCCATAGCTTTTTGCGCATTGGATTACTCGTAGGCTGGACCAATGACCATTTCAACTAGGCCAGCAGAAATCCCGGGACGGTCTCCCATTTTAATACAGAGGATTAATGTGGCTTTAAAGGGCGTTAGGAGCATGTGGGGCAGTATTACATCTGTATCAACAAAATGTACAGATTTAGACGTGGACGCTGTGTCACCTTCCCTTGTCCTCGCCCTCCTGGGCGTGCTGAAATTGAAACCCCCTCGCCCTCCTCTGCCTGAGAAGCACACATATAAATAATAAGTTGGTTTTTTTTTTTTTTAATGAGCAAGAGGCATAAATCTTTATGGGCCCCCGCGAATGCGGGGGCCCATGAGGATTTATGCCTCTTGAAGACATAAGTCCTAGCTGTGCCACTGTGGACCCAAAAGGCCTTCAAGATATGAAGTCCCTTCAATCTCCTCTCCTAGAGTATCACACACACACACACACACACACACACACACACACACACGTACACACAAACACACACACGCGCGCACACACACACACACACGTGTAGAAGCCTATCAAGAGGCATAGATCCTCATGAGCCTCCGCAGTCGCGGGGGCTCATGAGGATCTATTCCTTTTGCAGATGGATAGTTGTTAGTGTGCTTATATTATAGAGTGAATCCATCAGTTCCTTTCTGATTTCCTCGCACGACAGTGATATAATGTTTGTCGAGTTCATCCGAATCTGTTACTATTGTCGTGTCACTAGTAGTATTACAAGCCGCAAGCGTATCAAACTATAATAGATGAGAGACTTATGCTATTATGGAAACAGGTGTACCCAGAAAAGGCATCTACATCGAAAATACCTGTAGGCGCAGTCAGTGCGCTCACGCGGTTAAGCACGCAGTAGCAGCGACTACATGGGCAAAACAGTAGCAAGAACAAGGACACGGACAAAAAACAAACAAACAAACAAAAACAAAAACGACAACAGTAATGACATCATTACACACCCACTCACGCGTACGCACGCACTCACACACACACGCACGCACAGCAGCAAGACCAAGCAGGACATGGACAAGCACAACAAAACAACGACGACAACAGTGATGACAACATTACACACCCACTAACACGCACGCACGCACTCACACACACACACACACACACACACACACACACACACACACACACACACACACACACAGACACACACACACACACACACACACACACACACACACAAACACACACACACACAATACCACCACCACCACCACCACCATTAAGAAAAAGTTGGGTTTTTTTGGTTAGTGTTTGTTTTTAAACCTTAGGGCTCTGTTTCTGACCCGATATTTTTCATTTGGCTGTAAGGAATATCATTTCATTTCACCATTTTCTGGTTTTTCGCTTGATAAAACACTACTTTTGCCCTTGACGAACCGTGTTACCCTTACACTGACGGAGTGTCTGAGAAAAAGACAGTCACGCAGCAAACGGCTTCCTTCTGCAAGCGGCACAGATCCTCATGCGCCCCACAGAAAGCGGGGGCTCATGAGAATCTGTGC
Source organism: Semisulcospira habei (assembly GCA_036245525.1). Taxonomy (NCBI): domain Eukaryota; kingdom Metazoa; phylum Mollusca; class Gastropoda; family Semisulcospiridae; genus Semisulcospira; species Semisulcospira habei. The sequence continues at coordinate 85,042,979 of BTPG01000008.1, read as the reverse complement.
CCCTTGCAGACATCAAAAGCCATTGTCATCCTGCGTTAGGGGTCCTGCAGAGACAAAGATTCTCGGGAGCTTTGGCAGTCAGCCGGCACTCAAGTTGGTCTATGCGCCTTGCTGAGGAAAAGTCAATTTACATCAATGCCCCCCATGCCGAGAGAACCGGCATGGCCGGTGTTCAGTCTGTGTGGAGAAAAAGCTTTTACAAGGAGGTGCTACACCAAAATGCAATTCCAACTGTCAAGTGATGGATGATATGAAAACCGAACAAAGAAATTGAAAACTTCAAAGGTCACAAAAGGACAGGCAGCCGATTGGAACGTGAACTTTGCTAACCATCTGAGGCCAACGCGTTGACCAAACTAGGTTAAGAGTAGTACCTCGGAAAGCGGCGTCAAAGCCGGCAGATAATGGTAAGACACAACCTTGAACTTTCATGGTCAATCCATCTCCCACTACGGGTACACAGACGCTTCACAAATTTGCGAAAGCCATGCAGTATTAGGTGCAAATCATTGACATGGGCTCTGATGACCGTTACGTAATTAAGCACCTCTGTAATGATACGGTTTTTTATAACCTTTTCATTGGGAATACGGCTTGGCTTGACTTCGCGAACGAAGATTTTATAGGAGTTGCCCACGACGTCTGCAGGCTTGTTCGTGGCTGCGGAGGCCAATCCGAGACAGGCAGGTTCGACCGCAGTGGCTGCAGGGGAAGGTATGGCCAGGGTTCTGAGCTGCGGCATCTCTGTTTTTTCTCCTGAGCCGCTTGTCCTTAAGGCTAGCTCTGTGAGAGTCCTCAAAGGAGACAGCTGCCTTGTAAACGGTGGAGCGCCAGGTGTCACGGTCCGCAGCAAGCGAAGACCACTGGTGGTGGTCGATTTGGCAGGCACTAAGTGACTTCTTGAGACAGTCTTTGTATCTCTTCTTTGGTGCCCCTCTGTCACGGTGTCCAGTAGCAAGCTCGCCGAACAGGGTAATCTTTGGTAGGCGATGATCCTCCATCCTGGAGACGTGCCCCGCCCAGCGGAGCTGTGTCCGCAGCAGCAAAGCCTCGATGCTCACAGTTTCAGCCTGTTCAAGGACCTCGACGTTGGTGACATAGTCACTCCAGTGAATGCCCAGGATGGTGCGCAGGTAGCGCTGGTGGAAGCGTTCGAGGAGTCGTAGTTGGCTGCGGTAGAGGGCCCAGGACTCGGAACCATACAGCAGGGTGGTGAGGACCACAGCTCTGTACACGCTGATCTTGGTGCCTGTTTTCAGCTGTTGATTGTGCCACACCCGCTTGAAAAGTCGCCCGAAAGCGCTGTTCGCTTTTGCCAGCCTGCTGTCAAGCTCCTTGTCCAGCTTGGCGTCCGACGTGATAATGCAGCCAAGGTAAGTAAACTGGTCTTGTCCGCTGCAAACTCAGGCTCCACTTCAAGCCAAAACCCAAGAAATGGGGGCCCCCCAAGAAAAAGCTTGATGTTGCCAGCCTTCAGCGTGACGATGTGAAAGCTGCCTTTCAGACAGATTTACAGCGCAGGCTCAAAGACACAGCGCACCCAGTAGACTCCTCCCCTGAAACACTTTGGGAACAACTGAAAACTGCTATTGCAAAATCCTCTGCAGAAGTCTTGGGTTTCGCCAGAAAGAAGAACAAAGACTGGTTTGACGAAAACGATGTAGAGATCCAGGAACACCTAGCAAAAAAAAAGAGCCGCCCATCAGGCCCACCTAGCCCAGCCTTCCTGCCCTGTGAAGAAGTCTGCCTTCCGCCTCGTCTGCAGCAGTCTCCAGCGCAAGCTCAGAGATCTCCAGAATGAGTGGTGGACCAGACTTGCACAGAGGACCCAGCTTTGCGCTGACAATGGTGACTACAGGGGCTTCTACGAAGCACTGAAAGCAGTGTATGGCCCCAGGCACCTGGTACAAAGTCCCCTGCGAAGCGCTGATGGCCAGGCACTCCTCACAGATAATACCTCCATCTTGAACCGCTGGTCAGAATACTTTCAGAGCCTCTTCAGCGCTGAGCGCACTGTTCAAGAAGCAGTCGTCCTACAAATCCCACACCTCCCAGTAAAGGTTGAATTGGACGAACCGCCCACCGCTGAAGAGACCCTCACAGCCATCCACCAGCTCAAGAGTGGCAAAGCAGCAGGCATTGATGGAATACCGCCAGAGATCTGGAAACATGGAGGCACAGCACTGCACAACAAGCTCCATGACCTCTTTCTCTGCTGCTGGGAGGAAGGAACACTACCAAAAGATCTCCGTGATGCAGTCGTTATCACCCTGTACAAGAACAAAGGCGAGAAGTCTGACTGTTCCAACTATCGGGGAATTACCCTGCTGTCCATTGCTGGGAAAATCCTTGCAAGGCTGCTCCTGAATCGGCTGGTACCTGCCATCGCTGAAGACCAACTCCCAGAGGGCCAGTGTGGCTTCAGAGCAAACAGGAGCACCACCGATATGGTCTTCGTGCTGAGACAGCTACAGGAGAAGTGCCGCGAGCAGAACAAAGGGCTGTACGTAACGTTTGTCGACCTAACAAAAGCGTTCGACACTGTGAGCAGGCAAGGCATGTGGCAGATCCTGGAGCGACTTGGCTGTCCCCCAAAGTTCCTCAACATGATTGTCCAGCTACACGAGGACCAGCAGGGCCAGGTCAGACTCAACAATGACCTCTCAGAACCATTCCCCATTCTCAACGGCGTAAAGCAGGGCTGCGTGCTGGCACCGACCCTCTTCACCATCTTTTTTAGCATGATGTTGAAGCAGGCCACAGTGGACCTCGATGATGACGATGCAGTGTACATCAGGTATCGTCTCGATGGCAGCCTGTTCAACCTCAGACGACTGCAGGCCCACACGAAAACCCTAGACCAACTGATTCGTGAGCTGCTTTTTGCTGATGATGCTGCCCTCGTGGCACACACAGAGAAAGCCCTGCAGCGCATCACGTCTTGCTTCGCAGATGCTGCCCAGCTCTTTGGACTCGAGGTCAGTCTGAAAAAGACAGAGGTCCTCCATCAGCCGGCACCCAAGACAGTGTATCGCCCTCCTCACATCACCATTGGCGAGTCTTGGGAATACACCAGTGGGTGAATAAGTTTGACTAAAATAGTTCAAAAAGTAGTGCCAGAATAGCTTGGCGCCTCTAGGCGCCAAGCTATTCTGGCACCATCCTTGAACCAAAGCCATTGGTTATCTGTAAGTACTAGAATGTAGCTTGCATATGGCACTGTAATAATAATAATAATAATAATAATAATAATAATAATAATAATACCGTTATTATATAGGCGCATTTTCTCAATTTTTGGGCAAATCGACTCAAAGCGCCGCGAACTGAAACCCAACACGCACACTCACGTAACAGACACGGATTTACGCCATTTAAGACAAACACAGTACAAGACAGACGAAGGGCGAGTTCAGCTACTGAAGTTACAGAGATTTTTGATCGCTTGTATTTGAAATTTGTAAAGTGGCCTGAAACCGGTACCAAAGTGTGGGGGTTGGGGTTGGGGGTGTCCAAATTTTATGATTTTAGAATCAGCATGATATGGGTTAAGAAATGGTTATAGAGGCGATCGAGTACGCAACGACCATCCTGTTCCTGTGGTGAAAATGAGAAAAATGCGGGTCATACGCTAGTTGACAACAGAAACCAATCAGGCACTGCCGCCCTGCGCGAGCGATGTCAATTTTTATTTTTCCTGACTTCAACGCATTTCTTACAATGTTATGAAAGAAATATAAGCATTGCAAGTCTTGCGTGCTGAGGACAGCGTTAACTCTTTCAGTGCCGGGAAAGGCTAACCAGCAACCAACTGCAAGAGGCATAGATCCTCATGAGCCCCTGCAGTTGCGGGGGCTCATGAGGATCTATGCCTCTTGCTGAAACCACATTGAATCCACGTTCCTGGGAAACTTAGGACCTTTTGGATTTGAATTAACGAAGACTGTAGAAACACAATCTACATCAGCTGGCAATGAGCCGGTTCAAAAAGAAACCGTCAGCTAGTTATTTTGAGACGTAATTTCAGTGCCCGGAGGCGAAAAAATAAACTTTGAACCCCCGCGTGATCTGTCTCGCGATGCTGTTTCGTTCTACTTCACTGCCAGCGCTAGCCTTACCTATCTGGTTCAGTTGTGAGTTCTACTTTGAGTGTGTGAACTGAGGGTGTGGTTGGAAAGCTTTACACACTGACCGTCTTGTTTACCCTATCAGCCCCGAGGCCCTAAAGCAGGAGATGGGTCGACCATGATAATTCAAGGGCAGTGCCTGACTTAGCTTGGCGCCTGTCGGCGCCAAGCTAATCTGGCACTGCCCTTGAATTATCATGGTCGATCCATCTCCTGCAACAGGTGCATAGTCATTAGATGACGCCTCCAAAATTTGGGAAATACGGCCGTCGGCGGGCTGAATGAGATAAATATTGAAGGGAGAATCTGAAACCTGTGATAAATCATGATGTATTTAGCTGGCACAGCGTAACACTTCACCGAGTCAATGACAATGAACTTTTATTTTACCACGGTAGACTGAAGTCAAGTTCAGTTAGCAGTAGGTGCCGGTGGTGTTTGCACCCACAGAAAAGCCAGATGTTCTAATTTTTATCTCGTAAGGTGAAAGTGCCTACCCACACTGGTCGTCTTCCTCGATTCCGGCGCTACCGCTGATAAGCGGTAGCGAATCATCGAGAAAGGCGACCAGTGTGAGACTGAGCCAACGCCTACTGAACAGCACCATAGATCGACGAAGACTTCTCTGTCTACAGGGCTCGGGAAGCTGACGTCATCACGCTAGTCATAGCGGCCATCTTGAGAGGATACGCGGACTCACTGCGCCGGCTCCGCTTCGGGGAATCGCTGTTAGAACAATGTCAGGAAAGTCACACTCCTGACGTGCTATCGGGCAATAGCAGCAAGTCTTGCCATCACCGTAGGAAACCGCATCGTGCCATCTCCCCTGTGTCCTTGTGGAGAAGCAGAGCGGCGGCAGACCACAGAGCACATCCTCAGTCCAGGACTGTAGGAACCACCAGTTGCTGAGGGAGGAGATATGGCCGAAGCCCGACACCCTACAAGAGAAACTGTACGGGCCTGTGGAGGCGCTACAGAAGACCACAGATTTCATTTTGAGAGCCAAACTCTAAATGTGACGGCGTTCGAGAAGAAGCGGAATAAGAAGAAGGAAACCGCTAACCAGAATCTGTTTTTGTTTGCTTCCAAAGAGGAAGAAACAGAAAAACGTGTTGAAAGCACTACTTTGCCGCTACTATCTGAAGTCTATCGCCACTGAGGCAAGCGTGTCCTCTCAAGATGGCGGCGCGGCAGCCGATGCTCCTAGGAAACGCGGGGAACATACCGAGCCTAATAGGACGTGGATGGCGCGTGCTACGGTCTTACTGAGGAAAGTTAGTGCGATAACACCCACCGTGAACTCACCTGAACGTACGACTGAGCACACTTATCAGTGCTGGTCTGTGAATTTGGGCTGGTCTGTGAATTTGGGCCTCGTGGCGTACAGTCGTAAGGTTCAATATCACAGATTATCACCCAGTTAAACTGAATGGTTTGTGCATTAACTACATGTACATAATGGGCGTTTTTGCATGACGCGATTCAATCGCGGTGGAATGCTTGTGATACTGATAGTGATATACCTAATACCAGTGACTGAGAGAACAGGGTTGATAATTATAATTACAGCTGTGAAACTGTACGCCCGGCGACACCAGCAAGGTTCGGCTTGGATGTAAGATCGAGTAGCTATACGGCCGGAACCATGGCTTGTCCAGTCAGTGATTATCCCGGCTTGGTGACCACCTGTGATCGGCTTTAAGTATCTCACTGCCAGAGTACACAAAGCTACGTCTTTGAAACTGCGCAGTACTGACTGGCATAATAATTTTAAAAAATTAGATCAAGAGTCATCAGTCCAAGGAACACATATATAAAAAGTGGCGGCGGCAACAGGCAAAGGACCTCATGTTCTTTGCTTCTTGCAGTTGGGTGGGTAATGTTCCCATTTTCCCGGCAGGGGTAAATATCTCACCACAGAAGCGGCCATGTTTATTGGACAGCCTCATTCTAGCGTGTCACGGACAAAACCATGATTTAGGTACCGCTTTTAACCTCGACGGCTTCCTCCAACTGAGGAAGGTGGCCGGATTAACCCGTTCAGCCGTGCCGGCCAGCTGCCACTGAGTTGGTGTTTCTGCAATCCTCGTTAAATTAAAAAAAATAAAAAGCCCTAGTTTTCCTAGGAACGTGGATTCAAAGTAATTTCTGCTCGAAGAGGCGGCATAGACATGATCAGCTTGAGCCCCCGCAACTTCGGGGGCTCATGAGGATCTATGCTTCTTGCAGTTGGTTGGCTGCCGGTTAGCCTTTCTCGGCACTGAAAGGGTTAACGCTATCCTCAGCATCTATCTATCTATCTATCTATCTATCTATCTATCTATCTATCTATCTCCCGTAGTCTTGCCGACCGTTGGGGCACCACTGATGACATGGCAACCAGCTCCCTCCATTCCTCTCTGTTTTCTGTCATTCTTAGCGTATCGCGCAGCTTCGGTCCTGTCCACTCTGAGATATTGTCCTCCTATCTTTTCCTCTGTCTTCCTCTCCTTCGTCCTCCTTGCACAGTGCCTTGCAGGATTGTTTTGGCAAGCCCTGCTGAACGCGTGACATGCCCATACCACTTCAGTTTGCGTTTTTTCACAATGGCTAATAGGTCATCATACAACCCGCAAATGCTAGTGCTTATATTTCTTTCATTGTAAGAAAAGCGTTGAAGTCAGGGAAAATAAAAATTGACCACGCTCGCGAAGGGCAGCGCCTGATCTGAGGAACACGATTTAACACCTAGGCTGCCGATGGCTTGAAAGTACTGCTGTCTCTAAATCACGTCGCAGGAAAAAAAAAAAAAAAAAAAAGAGAGAGAAAAAGGCTAACGCCCTACGAGCGAAACACTTACTAATCAGACCAGTGATATTAAAACGTGTCAAGGGTAGGTCGGTAACGGGTGGGACTGTACCGACTAACGACTAAAACCACTCTATTAAAACACACCGCGATCGTCCCAATGCGCAAAGAGCCCATCCGGCCGACGTCGGCCGCCGTTGGCCCGCGCACGGGCGTGCGCGGGCCAACGGCGATCGACGGCGGCCCCGGATGGCAGCGCCTTGGCGCACTGGGTTATGTATAAGAGAGGTGTTGGTGAGGTGTGAGTTACGCTGGCAATCACATTATCTTCTGCACGCTTACTGCTTTCACAACCAGCGCCAGCTGCTGGATGTGGTATTTTAACGCCTAATATTCCATGCTGCAGGTCGATTGTGAGATGGGCCGTCCGCCGCCTCTCTCCCTTATTATTTTAGTCCGGCCGGCAGGCCGCCGGGCCCCTGCACATCAAACACAAAATAATGGGGGGGGGGGGTGCACGTAGGCCGGAAACCATTTCCACCGCAATATAGAACACTGTAATTAAGAACCCTCTTTAGACCTCACCACCAGAATCCCTAGGCCGTCAAGCCAGCCGCCAGCCATGTGGGTTGACCATGATAATTCAAGGGTAGTGCCAGATTGGCTTGGCGCCTGAAGGCGCCAAGCCAATCTGGCACTACCCTTGAAACCAAACCAATCTGACACTACCCTTGAATTATCATGGACAATCCACCTATTGCAACTGGTACATAGTCGTTAGGTAACACTTCCAACATGCGAAAAATGCGGCCGTGGGGCTAAATGGGTTAAAGGCCCACTACCGCTGTAACTGTTCAAAGATACA
>BTPG01000008.1:84827700-85032700 GCA_036245525.1 Semisulcospira habei | reverse complement strand
GCTTGGTTACTGACACTTTCTTGAAAAATAAAGAAATTCATAAAGTATGCACCATCCATCGGCGCTTTAAAAATATTCATTATTATTATCATCACCATTATTATTATTATTATTTATTACAATCCAAAATATACGTACTGCGGTTCTGTGATTTTGGACCTTACGGTTTTTGTTTAACCCCTTAACTACAAGACTAACAAGTTGCAAGAGACATAAACCTTCATGAGCCCTCGCAGTCATTCAGTCCCGACACACCGGCACAACAAGATTTGGCTCGACCGGCCATGATAGTTCATGGGTGGTGCCAGAATAACTTGGCGTCTATAGGCGCCAAGCTATTCTGGCACCACCCTTGAATCATCACGGTCGATCTATCTCCTGTGGGTATTTCGTACCTGGGACACAATGAGTGTCTTTTCACAATACTCCACTGATGCAATGGCCTGTGAAACCGACAGCAATGCATTACCACGAATGTTGGTCAAATGATAACAGACAGAAATCTGTGGGCCTGTGGTGTTAAACACTGATTCAATAATTAACTATCCACATTTCACTGACGAAAAACGGAATAGGCTTTCCATAACTGAGACTAAGGTTTCATTTTGTAAAACTAATGTAAGATGAGGATTTCATCCCAAAGTCTATCGTATTGTTTGGTGCTCACTTGCATGTTTCTTTTAGGAACAGAGTTGTTCATATTTTGTAAGCTTATCCTTCTGATCCATTTCCCTCCTCTGTAAGAAAGCCTCTGATCAACACACACGCCAACGCCGCACACAAATGAAGACGGACCGGACACACAGGCGCTTCCCGCCATTAGTACGCTCTGTGGGCCACAGAGCGTAAAGAATAAGAATAAGAATAAGAGTACTTTATTATCTCGAAAAGAGAAATTCGGTTGTGGTACATTTATAACAAATAGTACAAACAAGACATAAAAACATTGTAGCATAATTATGAACATTTTCTCCCTGCACTTGCACAGCTACAAATTCCAAATGGATAAGTAAACACTACAAAATCTTTACACATAACTCTTACACATCTCACACAAACATCTTTTATGGACTGAACTGAGCGGCACTTATACATTCACACCCACCTCTACATATGCATACATAATACGCGTGTTTCAACCTAGTCCTAACCCTCACTACTTATTATACAAACGTCTCAGTACATTATTACACATTATTACACACGCTGCATAATTAAAGTCTACCATAATAAAATAATTAGTGGGTAAACACTCAGTGACAACAATCCCAGTATGTCCATGTTCACCACCAAATGAAACACAATATAATCACTTCTCTAAAATCAACAAGCTCCATTCCTACTGATTGCACAGGTAAAGGGGGATAGGGGGGAGGAGTTAGGTTTGGGTATGCGTGGATGTACCTACAGATTGCTTAGAGTGATGGATTTGGGGATGAAACTGTGCTGTAGTCTAAGTGTTCTAGCTTTGTGCGTGCGGAGTCTGCGGCCAGAGGGGAGGAGTTCATAGAGGTGGGCAAGGACATGGGAACTGTCTGAAGCTATCCGCCTACCCTTTCTCACCACACGCTGTTCATACAGGGACTCCACACTGTTTTGCTTACTGCCAGTCACTTTGCTGCAGATGTTTACCAGTGATTCGTGCCAGGGTGTTCTTGTTCTTCACACTCAGACCTCCATACCAGCACACAGAACCGAAAGTGATGACAGACTCAATAAAAGAGCAGTAAAAAGTTTGAAGGACAGAGGGGTTCACATTCAGCTTCCTGAGTTTCTGGAGGCAGTAGATGCGTGACTGACATTTCTTGTGTATGAGGGAGGTGTTTGCGTTAAAGGACAACTTATCATCTATGACTGTTCCAAGATACTTATGCCTCAGTCACTGGGGTAGCGACAGGAATTCTGAAGAAAAGAATAGCACGAACAGCTAAATTACGTCACTATAAGCTTCACGTCATGGCCGCATATCTGGTCTCACGACGCCGTGTACACTGTGACGAATTTGATGTTTACGTCACTTATCCGAAAGGCACGCTCTTCCAGAGCTGACTGTTTTGTTCCACACAGCCTCTTCCAGGGCTGACTGGTTGGTTGGTTAGTTCGGGGTTTAACGTCCACGGCACCGAAGTGATAATGAACGGCCCTAACGGGCGGGTTATGGGGGACAGGGAAATCTATTGCTTGTGGTGTACGACCTAAATACTGATCAATTCAGGCGCACTGCAACTGTGCCACTTTGATTTACCAGGATTTTTCAACGGACATGTTATGGAACAAGCCCGTCTTTTCCCCCGATTGCGAGTCCAGCCACGGGGCCGGGACGGGGACTCGAACCCACGACCCGGCGATTCCCTTCGCTCTTTTGCTCCGACGCTTAACCGCCTGAGCTATTTCGGACTCACTTGTTCCAGGGCTGACTGTTTGACTGATCGGGAGTAAAGTAGTGGCTCCAAAACTTGCAAAAATGAATTATTTATTATTGAAAAAGTTGAAGAGGTACAACGCTGGATTACGAACTCATTCCGAGTTTCTCCCTTTAATACCCCCCCTCCCCCCCCCCCCCCGCCGGCCTGATCCGCACTTCAATGGCACACACCGACAAACACAAACGGCAGAATGGCACACTGACACAAACACAGAAGGCAGACACACTGACGGCGCTTCCTACCGGTTAGACGTTCTGTGGGCTGGCGTAGCCATAGCCATTTTGAAAAATAAGGTGGAATCAGTGGCCCATGCCCACAAAGGCTCTTCTGTATGAACTTGCATGTATCTTTTCCACAATACGTTCGCAAACAAAACTAGACTGAGAAACTGTCTTCCTAAATGAAGGAGAACTTCGCGCCAGCTCATACGGCACATGTCAGTAACTGCCGAAACACTGACGTGCTGGTGACTGATTTGCGTCAATTAGGTACATTGTATCAGTAAAACACTGACGCGTTTGGTGCTTTTACGTCACCGTCACTGTTTGACGTTTCTGATGAAATCAAGGAGTCTTACTTCTGACATTTTTTTCCGCATTGAACATTTTACTTTTTTCGAAAAACTATGATTTGAAGAGATACAAAGCTGGCCAGCGAACTCATCCAATGTCTTTCTACAAACTAGCCATATCCAAACTTTCAAGTGCATATATAATCAAATTGCGAACTCTTTTATGTCTTCAATGAGACATCGAAGTATCGTTTGCCAAGTCATCAAGTCAGTTTGTGCGTATAGTAATATCGGAGATTCTCGTGTTTACTGCGGCATACGCACATACATACATACATACATACATACATACATACATACATACATACATACATACATACATACATACATACATTCATACATACATACGCACATACGGTGCTTCCCGCCAAAACGACGTTCGACAGCAAGGTTAGAGTGGCTAGACGTGACGTCATTGTTATGTTGTTACTTCTTTGCCAGACCGCCCATGAGCCCCGCCCGCCTGTTATGTCCTTTGCATTCTACGGGACGCGCTCCGCCGACCAGCCCCATCCTAAAGTCTACCGTATTTTCAATACGGTAGACAAAATCTTTGAACAACAAGAATGACAACAACAACAACAACAGCCTATGAGAGCGAACTCTATCAGTGCAGCTAAGGAGACGTAACGACTCTTGCGCAGGACTGCCGATCTAGCCAGTTTTTGAGCCGCGCGCAGCTGGCGGTGTGTGGTCGGCGGTGTGAGGTCACGCGCTGACCTCGTCAGCCTGACCTTGCCCGTTGACCCCGAGCATCTGTTTGATTAGGCCAAAAGAGCGGGCCGGGTTGACACACTTGCTACAGGATGAAACTCCTCACTCCCCTCTCGAAATGATGAACACAGATGTAAAATTCAAAGTCATGGTTCATAATGTCTTGTAGGAGATATAGATCATTATGTGCCCTTGCATCCTGCAGGGATACATGAGGATCGATGTCTCTTGCACATAGACTAGAAGGCCGTGGGAAGTTCAAGTAATTGTCGGTTTGAACACCGGGGCGCTAGTACAGCCCATGCAGTCTGTCAGCTCCTGCTGGGAAGTCTAGCCGGGACATGGCTTGACATTTTTCGCCCCTTGACTGCCGCGAACGACTTTTAAACTTCACCCAACTGCAAGAGGTATAGATCCTCATGAGCCCCCGCAGTTGCTGACACCACTTTGAATCCGCTTTCCTTGGAAGGCTGGGGATAGTTGACGCTGATTTTTTTTTTTTACGATTTCATAAACGCAATCTGCGTCCACTGACATTAACCCTTTTAGCCCCGGACCCCTACAGCAGGAGATGGCTTGACCATGATAATACAAGGGTAGTGCCAGATTAGCTTGGCGCCTTTAGGCGCCAAGCTAATCTGGCACTACCCTTGAATTATGTCAAATCATTTCCTGCAACTGGTATGTTAGGCAACACCTCCAAAATGTGAGAAATGGGATCTTGGGGCTTAAAGTTTAAAAGGGGTTGAGACTGACGTGGTCTACCCAAGGGTAGTGCTTGGCTAGCTCGGCGGCTTGACGCCTCTTTACAGGCCCTGCCGTTGCACTGGAAGCAAAGAAACATGGTCGAACAACGCCAACGTCTGAAAACTGACATCGCTCATTATCCAGATGCAGTGACACACGATGTTTGCCCCGACTCGTACAATGCAATACAAGCGACAAAAATGAGTAACACAATAATAGGATTAGGTGCCTGGCACATGAAGACCAATTACCGCCCGGGCATTTGAGAACGCCGTACCCTGCCCTAAAAAAAAAAAAAAGATTCCCTTGCACAAGCAGTTGGAGGTTTTCGACGCATTGATAGAGAACGGGAAAAGTGACTTGGTGTGATCTGTGTGTGTGTGGGGGGGGGGGGGGGGGAGGGGGGGGGGTTGGGGTGGGGGGTGGGTGGGTGGTGGGGGGAGTAGCGATGGGGGGGGGGGGGGTATTGAATTCATGGGGCCCAATTCGTGTAGTCGGGCCAAACGCTCGGCGAACATCCATCAGTATTTACGCTCTTTAGGTTTGATGTGGAGGATTATGAATGCGTGTTGCAAACCACATATCACGCCGAAACACACCTATCCAGACATCCTGGTGCATTGTTATTGCGTGGAAGCCGAGGTTGGGCGAGAAGAGGGACTGAATTAATTCGTGTTGCCACTCACGAAGGAATCATCCGAACTAAACATCCTCACGCACTTTACACAATGTCGATATCTACACCTCCTGTCCCCAGACGAACAGGTTCCTGATTCAGTTTGAAGATCAGTCAGTCTACGATGGCTTCAGAACCGGACCGCTGATTAAACGAGACAGTTATACACGCTTAGACCCCCCGTGATTTCAGTCTTCAGCTGAGGTATAGAACAGCGAACCAGCGAGAGGCGCAGATTCTCATGAGCCCCTGCAAATGCAGGGGCTCATGAGAATCTACGCCTCTTTCAGATGGAAGGAAATTTGCTTGTCCATCAGAATCTATATACCCCGCTTGCCGGCAAACGGAAGGGACTTTTCTAAAACTCTTTGATAGATTGGCTTGACTGTGATCAGAGGGTGATCAGTAGCCTAGTCTGGACCGCCCATAGTGACGATCCGATCAGGGAGTGTAAGCCTAACACCTCCAGCGCCAACTGTGTGTAGTATCGGGTTTGCATTGGCCACGAAGTATAGGGCTTGCAGAATGACCACAAAGTGTGACGTTGGGAAAATGTGGACGTAGGACAAACATTATAACGTGACTTTAACACGTCCACGACGAGCAAATAGAACGCGACATCGTGACCATCCGATGATTCCAACGTCGCATTTCGTCTGCTCTCAGTATCTCAATCATTATGCCCGCGACACACCACAGCAAGATATGGCTCGACCATGGTAGTTCAAGGGTGGAGGCAGAATCGGCTTGGCGCCTATAGGCGCAAAGCTATTCTGCCACTATATTTGGGTATTTCGTACCTCGGGCACGATGAGGTCAGTATGCTTCACGGGTACGGTCGCACTGTCTGGATCCTACGCGCTGTGGTCGTCTGTCTGTCTGTCTGGATGCACTCTTAGCGAGGCCGTTGAGTGTCAGCCGACACACACTATAGTTTTCTGCAGTCTTCGTTTATTCAAGACGAAAAAACCCTAGATGTCCCAGGAACGTGGATTGAAAACGGTGCGGTTTCGCAAGAGGCATAGATCCTCATCAGCCCCCGAAACTGCGGGGGCTCATGAGGATCTATCTCTCTTGCAGTTGGGTGGTGTTCAAAATTTTCGGCTCGGCAGTAAAATGGCCATGTCAGTGTAACTGCAACGTAAAAGTGGCTGACGGACGCATCTCAGTATCTAGCTTAGGCCGTGTCAAGCTAATCAGATTCATTCCGACCTCGAGCTATCACGATCAACCAACCACGTGACACGGTTTAACCCTTACTGAACTGCCCGTGTCGCAGATTGTGTTTTTGAAATGTTCAGTTTAACACGAAAGGACCGACCAAGAAACACGGGGAAATGTTCAGTTTAACACGAAAGGACCGACCAAGAAACACGGGGAGGGTGGGGGGAGGGGGGGAATTGGTCAGCAAGAGGCATTGATCCTCATGAGCCCCCGCACAACATGAGGACTGCCTCTTGCAGCTGGGTAGTTTCCACTTCAGTTTTTGACAGTGAAGGTGTTAACTCATTCTACCCCAGACACGCCACATCAATATATGGATCGACCATGACAGTTCAAGGGTGATGCCAGAATAGCTTGGCGCCTATGGGCGCCAAGCTATTCTGGCATCACCCTTGAACTATCATGGTCGATCTGTGTCCTGCACTGCACTGCAGTCTTCAGAGGACAACGGGAAAATTTAAGGATTTCGGTGTTGGGGTAAAATGAGTTAAGTCATTCATAACCAATAGCGGAGCGTCTCTGAAACAACTCAAACTCAACTGCCGAAAAAAACAAACAAACAAACAAACAAACCTGTCTGTCCTACTAAGGACACATTGTATATATGCCAACTGAGACCAGCAGCAAGAGGCGTAACTCCTCATATGCGGCCCCCGCGTCTGCGGGGGCTCATGAGGATCTATGCCCCTTGCCTTTGGGCGTTGCTTGCTGTGGCATAGGAAGAAGATATTTTGTCTAATAAAAGATTTAATGAGAAGAAAAAATAAAATGTTATGATTCTTTTTCTTTTAAAACGTGACATTTTTTTTATAATGAAAATATTGGGCAAGGCACCCCCTCCCCCGCCCCTCCCCTCCCTCTCATTCCGTTTTCCTCGCCACTGGTTTGCTGTACTCCGGCAGTGGAGTCTGTGGGTATAACCGATGTGTCACAAATAATCATAGGTGACGGAGCAAACTGAAAAAAAAAAACCCCAAAAAAACCAAAAACGTATTAAACCGTGAAATGGTTGCTGGTCTGTGATTTTGGACATCCAAAATCACAGCACAGCACACACTTGTACAAGACTGTGACTGTGAGGTCAGTGGCCCTTCTGATCTGCTGTGCCGGACGTTACCCTCGGTGTTGTTATAGTCCGAGCTGGCCACATGGCCAGGCCTCTCTCGATCAGCGCGCTCGTTTCATTTGCTGCCGGCAGAGACTGGTGTACATTGACATCCTCAGGTTGAATTAATTATCTGGGTTTTTAGTCTACGACTGTGTGAAATAATACCGGAACAGGCGTTGCGGTTAGGCTAAAGCATGTTCTTAATTAAACGAACTTTAGTTCGCGAACTCTGACGAACTACAGTTCAATTCACGATCTCGGACGAACCAGGTTGGTTCTTAATTGGACGATCTAAAGATACGGCGAACCTAGTTCGAAGTAGTTCAAGAACCTCGGCTAACCATAGTTCGCTGTCGGAAAAGGTTCGCTCAACGTGTTGAGCAAACGAAGGCGAACCTTTTCTCTGATTGGTCAAATCTTTTACCCTCTTCTGCGTTGGAGATAAGAAGACAGTTACCGATACAAACAAATATGGCGGACGGCGATATTTCACTCGTGGGAAGAACAAGACCTATTTTTATTGGTTTGTGGGAGGCGCAACGCTGTTTGTGGGGTCGCTACTGCAAGGAGTACAAAAACAAACATCGTTCAAATCGCGAAGCGGCATAGCGGCAGCCATTTTGAACACCTTCGCAGACAGTAAGTTGAGTACGCCGAATCAAGCACTTCAGTTTAGAAAGAGAACCATGGCAAACCTGGTTTGCTGAAGTTCGCCTAGGTTCTTTCAACCTCAATTAAGAAACAAACCAAAAGATCGCCGATCTTCTCCGATCTAGGTTTGCCGATCAAAAGTTCGTCCAATTAAGAACAGCTCTTACGCTACCGTGGTCAAAACTGATTACAATCATTACAGGTTGAACGCGCAACAAAAGTTGCGATAATGCGATCACAGCAGTATACACATTACACTAATTATACGTTGTTCGCATCAGGTATACAAAGGACAGGCATTGAACGAAAGTGATATTCAGTAACTAATGCTTTAGACTAAGTTCGTTTCCCTACGGACAGGCTCAAGGCGCTACTACACACGGAACAGATGCAGCGTGTGATACAAAGTCGTGTAATAATTCTAAGCACACACGCACGCATTCACCCATGCGCTTGCGTACACACACACACACACACACACACACACACACACACACACACACACACACACACACACACACACACACACACACACACCGGCACTTACACACTGAAAAACCACGCAGAATTTTTGTATGGTTCCCGAGGCAGGATTTTTTTTTTTTTTTTTTTTTTTTTGGGGGGGGGGGGGGGGGGAGGGTGGGGGAGGTGGAGAAGAGGGGGTAGGGGCTTGAGGTTCTGTCCATCTCTGAATCGGTTTCATTGAAACACTTTTCGCCCAAAATGTTTAGAAATGAGGATTATTATTTAAATGTATAGGTAACGATTTGATGGCTGATTCACAGGCAACTATATCAATGAGAATCAAATTTTATGGAGGATAATCTAGAACCACTAGGGACCGGCTACTCATTTGCGTCAGAACGAACCGAGTTAACATTCTTTTTGAAGAGCTACCTTATCAGTGTTCAAATTACGTTTTTGTGACTGTCAACTTTTAAGAGAGCCCGGCCACTCTGTGACATCAGCCGGGCCGGCACGGTGCTTTTGTGACCGTCAAGTGGAGAAAGCACAGTCAGGGGAGAGAATTGTGCACAATTCTCTCCCCTGACAGTGTTTTTTCCTACCTCATGTACTTGGTAGTTTCTGTTAGGGATTACGAGCGCTGGCAGCCAAACCTTCTGGGTTTCGTTCTGTGACTGTCAACTTTAACCATCCGTTATGAAAAGAGCCCGGCGTGACACCGGCTGTTGTATTAACGTTGGCCGTTGAAAAGAGACATCACTTGACCAGGTGTCCGGCGTCGGCACTGCGACAAATGGACCAAAACCGGCCGGACCCTGAAGGCGGCGACCCATAAGTACGACTGAATCCGACGCGAACCCGATCCGAATCCGAAACGGGCCCGATTCAGAAAGGTTCGTGCAAACTTGTCATTTTCATGTTTGTGTGTTTCCATAGGCCCGATGCGGAAACGAATTCGCCGCATCTGGCTTCGAACGAAATTGACTCAATTTTTAAGGAAAATTGCATCACCGCATCGGGTTCGGATCATATTCGTGCTTATGGAACCTTAGCTTAAGTGTACATACAGTCAACATACTTTCATTGTCGGTTGCATGTGGATTTTAGCAGCAAACAGACAGGCCAGCACGCCGGGTCATTGCCTTTAGTCGGCTCTTCATGTATTGACACTGGTTGACACTGAACCGTAATGAGACAACCAGTGCAGCGTGTTATTGTCGCTCGCTCCGTCGATGATGTAAATTGACCTCTAAATGATCAATCAAACCGTTGTGATACCGCGGTGTGGAAGTCTGTAAACGCGAGTGCAATGATACGATCAAATGCAACAAATAACAAGAGTTTCTAGGGTCATTCTGAGGAGGCACACACTGCTGTGGAAATCAGGTGTCATCTAACGACTAATCAGTTCAAGGATAGTGCCAGATTAGCTTGGCGCCATCCGGATGGCGCCAAGCTAATCTGGCACTATCCTTGAATTACCATGGTCGATCCATCTCCCGCTGTAGTGCGTCAAAACTATGTGGGTTAAGTCTTGGAGTAATATGTTTGCTTTTAGCGCACTTCTACACGTCGAGATACAGTAACAATAACAACAAACCATACTACAAAAAAATTCGACATAAGAGGAAAAAAAATCAAAAAACAAAAAACCAACCAAAAAAAACCAACACACAACCCCCCAAAAAACCCCAAAACAAACAAACAAATAAACAAAACAAAACAAAAAACAAAGAAACAAACAAAAACCCCGCAAAACAACAACAAAACAACAACAAACACCCAAAACACACACACACACACACACACACACACACACACACACACACACACACACACACACACACACACACACACACACACACACACACACCATCACACACACACTTACTTTACTTACTTACGCCTGTCACCCCTACCCGGGTATAGGCCGTCGACGAGAGACCTCCAGCAACTCCTGTCCTGTGCTTCTCCTTCGATTCTACTCCAGGTGGTTCCCAGTCTCTTGATGTCTGCTTGGAGGTCTCGACGCCAGGAGTTTCTCGGCCTACCTCTTTTCCTCTTTCCCTGGGGGTTCCATGACAATGCCTGCCTAGTGATACTGGAAGCTGGCTTTCTCAGACTGTGACCGATCCATCCCCATCTTCTTCGCCCAATTTCATTCTCTGCTGTTATCTGCTCTGTTCTCTCCCAGAGTCTGACGTTGCTGATCTTCTCTGGCCAGTGGATTTTCAAAATTCTTCTAAGGCAACTGTTCATGAAGGTCTGTACTCTGTTGACTGTGGTTTTTGTCAATCTCCATGTCTCTGCTCCATATAGGAGAACTGCTTTTACATTGGAGTTGAAAATCCGGACTTTGGTGTGTTGTGACAGCTCTCTGGAACTCCACACTTTTTTCAACTGGAGAGAGGCTGCTCTGGCTTTACCGATTCGTGCTCTGACATCTGCATCAGTGCCGCCTTTTTTGTCTATGATGCTCCCGAGATAGGTGAAGGACTCCACCTCCTCCAACGGGGTGCCAGCAAGCAAGACTGGTTCTTCCCTGGTTGCGTTCAGCCTCATTGTCTTTGTTTTCTGTTTGTGAATGGTGAGGCCCACTTGGGACGAGATGTCAGCAAGCCTCGTGGTCTTGTCCTGCATTTGTTGATGAGTGTGGGACAGTAATGCCAAGTCGTCTGCAAAATCGAGGTCGTCAAGCTGTGTCCACAGTGTCCACTGTATTCCACTTCGTCTGTGCTCTGTGGTCATCTTCATGACCCAGTCTATGGCCAGTAGGAAGAGGAACGGAGACAGCAGACACCCCTGCCTGACACCAGTTCTGACCTGGAGCTCTCTGGTGAACTGCCCTTCGTGGATCACGCGACATGTCATGCCATCATAGCTGCTCTTGATCAGGCGGACGAGCTTTGTGGGTACACCGTAGTGTCGTAGGAGTTTCCACAGAGTCTCTCGGTCCACGCTGTCAAATGCTTTCTCATAATCCACAAAGTTGACGTACAGCGGGGAGCTCCACTCCAGAGACTGTTCCACGATGATGCGGAGAGTGGCGATCTGGTCTGTACATGATCGGTTCTTCCTGAATCCTGCTTGCTGGTCTCTCAGCTGGGGGTCAACGGAGCTCTTCATTCTCTCTAGGATGATCCTGTTGAAGACCTTTCCTGGTACTGACAGCAAGGTGATTCCTCTGTAGTTGGAACACTTGCTGAGGTCGCCTTTCTTGGGAAGCTTGATTAGGTACCCCTCCTTCCAGTCAGCTGGCATCACCTCCTCTTCCCAGATCTTTCCAAACAGTGGGTACAGCATCTCAACTGTTGTCTCTAGGTCTGCTTTCAGAGACTCCGCTGGGATGCCATCTGGCCCTGCTGCTTTGCCATTCTTCAAAAATGCCACTGCTTTTCTGATCTCTTCCCGGCTGGGTCTGTCACAGCTGATGGGTAGGTCGGTCTCTGCCGGCTAGATGTCGGGGGGGTCGGGTGGGCTAGGTCTGTTCAGTAACTCTTCAAAATACTCGGCCCATCTGTCGAGTTGGTCTGCTCTGTCTGCAATAGGCTTGCCTTCTTTGTCTTTTACTAGTCTTTCTGTATGGCCATACTTACCCGACAATCTTCTGGTAATGTCGTAGAGCTGTTTCATGTTGCCGCTGCCTGCTGCCTTTTCTGCCTCTGCTCCCAGGCTGTCTGTGTAGGCCCTCTTGTCTGCCCTGATACTCCTCTTCACCTCGCGGTTGGCTTCCGAGTATTCCCCCTGTGCCCTTACTTTGGCTGCTCTCGTGCGACTGTTGTTGACCGCTGCTTTCTTCTGCTTCCTCGCTTCTATCTTCTTCAAGGTCTGTGCCGACAGCCAGTCCTTGTGGTGGTGTTTCCTGAGCCCTACAGTGTCTTTGCAGGTTGAGTTCAGCGCCTCTCTAACTGCCTTCCACTGCTGCTCTGTGGTGACCGCCTCCTCTTCATTTACTAGCTCCTGTAGCGCTTGAAACCGGTTGGACAGCACCAGTTTGAACTCTTCTCTAACTCCAGTTTCTCTCAGGAGGCCTACATTATAGCGCTGTCTTCTTGTTGTCTCTGTGCGGCTTTTCTTTAGCTTGAGCTTCATTCTTAAGGTAAGCAGATGGTGGTCTGAGGCGACATCTGCTCCCCTCCTCACTCGAACATCTTGAAGGGATCTTCTAAATTTTTTGCTAATGCAGATATGGTCTATTTGGTTCTCTGTTGTATGGTCAGGTGAGACCCAAGTTGCTTTGTGTATTCTTCTGTGTGGGAAGATGCTGCCTCCAATGACAAGTCGGTTTAGAGCACAAAACTCTACAAACCTCTCCCCGTTCTCACTCATCTCCGAGCCTAGTCCCTGTCTCCCCATCACCTCTTCGTATCCGGTGTTGTCCTCCCCTATTTTGGCATTAAAATCGCCCATGACGATGGTGATGTCTCGCTCCGCACATTTGTCCACGGCACTCTGGAGTCGGTCGTAGAACTCTTGTTTCTCTTCCTCGTCACTGTCATTGGTGGGCGCATAACACTGGATGACGTTCAGCTTGAGCTTTTTCTTGGTTCTAAAGGCTGCTGTTATAATTCTTGGCCCAAGAGGTTCCCAGCCCATCAGCGCTCTCTGTGCCACTGGTGACAGCATGAGTGCTACTCCTTCTGTATGGGGGGCATTCTCCTCTTCATGACCTGAATACAGAATCATCTCCCCACTTAACAGCCTTTTCTGGCCAGACTGCGTCCATCTGGCTTCACTGATGCCTAGCAGGGAAAGGTTGTACTTTTGCATTTCCGCTGCTATCTGGGCGGCCTTGCCGCTCTGGTACATGGTCTTGACGTTCCATGTGCCCATGGTTGTATCCCTGGATAGAGAGAGGCGGCTCGGTCCTGTGGCTTCCGAAGACTTCCGGCTTTCACCACAGGACGTCATAAGTCTTCTAGTAGAAGAACCTTCCTCCTCCAGGAAAGGAATTACTGTTAGTCTTTTCGTCGGCGTTTTTGTAGCTATTTCCTTTTTTGCAGGGTGGGGAAGCTACCCCCACGCCCAACCCCCTTACTAGGAGGACCAGGGGTTTTCTGTCGGGGTCACCTTCCCTTAGACCATGTTGGTTCACGGCACCTTATTTTATTCGGTGCACCCCTCTCGCGAGGGACCCCCTATCCACCACCCAGGGGACGCGCCTCAACGCCGTATGGTCCCAGCGCGAGGATCTCACACACACACACACACACACACACACACACACACACACACACACACACACACACACACACACACACACACACACACACACACACACACACACACAAACACACACACACACACACACACACACACACACCATCACACACACACACACACACACACACACACACACACACACACACACACACACACACACAGACAGACGCCCACGCACGCACGCGCGCACGCACCGCACACACAAATAAACAAACAAAACAACAACACACCGTACAATACAAAAGTAAGAACTGTTCGATTAATATTTTTACATTTTGAACAACTGTAGAACAATTTTGCATATTTATTCAAGTCTTTTGTGAATTATTTCAACTTTGTTTGTAATTCTTATCTTATACCCAAATAGGGCTGAACGGTTGTCAAATTAATTTGAACATCAGCAACAACTCTTAAAACAGCAACAAACGAATAAACGAACAAACGTCACACAAGCGAACAAAGAACAAACATATAAACGAACGAACAAACGACTAACAAACGTCGACGAGAATAAGAAAAATCCTATCATAACAACAATAACAACAACCAAATCTCACAACAAAGTGAATGACAATAACAATTCACAAATCTTACGTCAGCAACAAAGATAACAACAAGACGTAATCAAAACAACAACGACAACAACAGCAGCAAAGTAAAAACGGCAGCAGCAGCAACAACAAATAAAAACAGCAACAACAGCAACAAGTAAAACAGCGTCATCAACAACAACAGCATCAAATACAAATGAAAAACATCGGCAACAGCGGCAATACCTAGTGCGCAAAGGCCTTTTGCGCACTGGGTGATAACTATAGCAACAGTCTCATCACTATTATATCAATGCTTATACAGCCATACCGAGTCTCACAAAAGTTGACTGACTCTGCACTTGGTGATGGCCGTAATGATCTGGGCGCTGAACCACGCCGCCAACGGGACAGGTTAGGTCGAGAGCAATGCCCTCGTCAATCAGTCACAGTCAGAGTGCAAATAGTCCGGTACCAGCTTGCCGCAAAATGCTTCGTTTTGTTTTTTTGGGTATCCAAAATAGTTTTTAGTGCATCGGAAAGATAATAATTCCCTCCATCACATCTGAATTATGTAGAAAAATAAATTATCGGAAAACAGAGTTATTGAGCATTTATTACGTAGATCTAGACCTAGCCGTGCTGTGCTGGAATCAGCACTAGAAAACGCTTCATTACACGAAAACAAAAACATAATACAGCGCGGGTGATAGGGCCAGACTGTTAGATCTCAACCCTATTGTCATTCATGTCTTCCATGTCTTCTATTTCTTCTTCCTCTTCTTCTTCCTCTTCTTCTTCCTCTTCTTCTTCCTCTTCTGTGTACTTCATGGTGTTTAAACAGCTTTCACCTCGGCATTCTCCACATCCAACAGTGCAGACCAATCCATGTCGTCGGCATGAACACCTGGTTGACGCACAGTCAGTTCTGCAATTGCAACGCACAAGGTTTAGAAGATGGTCTGGTGCAGCCTCAGCGTTGGTGTACACTGGAACCATAAGGCCATCTCTGATGTTCCAGCCCCATTCCAGTGGGTCTCGATTAGTTGACAGACCAAGCCACTCTTGAACCTGAAAGTATACCCGCATGGAGTGGAACTGGGCAGCTGCTTGTGTTGGTGGAAGGTATTTCGGCTCGATGGAGCAGGAAGCAGTGGACAACTTTTGCATGTACTTCATGTGACGAAGGCTGTTCAAGCCACATTCCTGCTTGGCCTTTGTGTACAAGTACACCAGCGCCTTCTCGCCTGCATCTGCAACGTCATCATGAGTGCTTCGGGAGTCAAGAAAGACTTCTCCTAGTTGCCTGAATCTTGATGACTGGAAGAGGGTGTGCACCAAAGTTCCTTTTTCTATGGAAAAAACGCTGCTTGTGGTGTCACACCCACCAAACGCATGCCCAAAAAGCAGCAGTTTGCAGATGTTCGGGCTGCCTGTTTCTTTAACTATCTGATCTTGAGCAGCCTTAATGTCCCATGTGTGATCTCCATTGAACATGTAGATCTTGCTGTGGAATGGTCTTGTGTGCGCAAGCAGCATCACCAGCAAATCGGTGTCTTGGCCAATCAGAACTGTTGGACACTGAAGTGCACACTCCAACGTTGTTTTGATGATGCTGCAGTCCGCGTCTGCAGTTGCCTCGACCACGCTAATCTCTTTGTCTTGGAGAGCTCCTGCAAGCGCTTGAATAAATCTCCCTTTGTTGCTTTCATTGGACAAGAAGCTCTCTATAGATTCCCTGACGAGCATGTCTGGCTCAAACACAATGTCACATGAAGTCTGTCGTCCGGATCGTCTCCTCAGGTGGGTTACATCTTTGGTAGAATGACCTTGGCCATACCCATCAAAAACGACGACTGCTCGGCCATAGTGCCTCTGAACGAACTCTACATAACTGCTGATCACCTGGGCATATGTCGAGCTTCCGGTCCATGGAAGTCGATGCAGGAGGGCTCCTCCATCAAGAACATGCTGAAGGTCTTTCTCTGGCAGTACATGGACTGATTCTTGCTTGGTTGCTTTGAAGAGAAACTTTGCTAGTTCCCCCTTTCGAGCTTCTCGAGGTAGACCACTTGTGTCAAACAATGCTGTCGGTGTATTTGTAAGTTCGTATTCAAAGCACTGTGGTAGCTGCTCGGGATTTACCTGTGCCACCTTCACAAGTCGTTGGAAGAGAAGGTTTGGGTCTACTGTGATTTGTTCCCCTTTACTTCTCACAGCTGACTTTGTAGCCATTGTGATGACCTGATCTGCCTTTTTCAGCTTGATGTCTGCAAGGGATGAGCCCAACATCTTGTCAACCATGATTTGGCCCAGTTCTTTGGCATTGTCAGCATTCACAGCTTCATCAGCCTCCCTCCCACTGGCAATGCATCGAAGTTTTGTATCATTGGTAAAGGGGTTTCTCTTCATAAAATAGTCAACAAGTTTCTTTGTGTCACTGTGGTCCCTCTCTAGCCGTGCTGTGCTGCAATCTTTATGACTTTCATCTTGAGTTGAATCAACCCCAGTGACGACCTGCATGACCGAGTTAATATGTGCACTTGCAGGCATGCTCAACAGCCATGTCAGACGTTCTGTTTCCCCCAAGCCAGATCCTCTTGTCAACCCTCCACTTGTCTTCAGACTCTTCATCAGCACTTGCTCTATGAGTAGGTCTGTTGGCAGGCCTGCCCAATACCGATCGGAGCGTCGGATGCTGTGGTGTCCAGCCATAAACATTGCGTACACATGCTTGTTTGTCTCCTTGAGCTCCAGCATCTGCTGCAAGTAAATTCGAGCGCACTTGAGGTAGTTATTATGTCCTGTTGCTGCAAAATATGGCAGCATTTCCTTAACACCCTGGAGGTGCAGAGGAAAGTTGCCTGTTCGTTCCGCTTTGAGAGACATTTTCAAAATGTCGACCATGTGCAGGTACTGCAGCCACAGCTTGCTTGTTCTGGATTTCAGCAGTTCGGCCTTGTGCTTCTGAAGCTGATCAGTAATTCTTTTGATTGCTTCTTTAGCCTCATTCTCTGTTGACACATCACCTTTGAGACTTGCATCAATGAAACTGGCTGCAGTATCGAGATCTTCGTTTCCTGTCGTCGGTTGTGCTTCGATTGAGAGACCCGTGTCTTCATCATGGTCATCGAATGACATGGGCATTGTGGATGTTGAGGCCGCTGGCATTGCACACTCCAAAACCTGGATTGGCTGATCGCGCTGTTCATCAGTTGCAGCTTCCTCACTTGGATGGACAAATTCAACAGACGTCTGCTCGGCTGTGTCTTGGTGAAACAGGATCCATGGTAGCTCGAATGCGCCTGCAGTAAGGAGAGAGTTAAGTGCTGCATCCATAAGGAGGTGTCCACGAACCGCTCGGTCGTAGGCCTTTCCACTCAGCATGTGAAGAACTGTGTGTGGCGCGAAAATGAGATCCAGTGCCTGCTGCAAACCAGAACCGTCCATCACACAGCCAATGCTTCCAAGGAAGCTCATTTGCATGTGAAATGTCCCGAGGCGCAAAACTATGGACTGCACTGATCTTTCAGCCTTCTCACTGCTCACAACTGACAAAGCCTTGAGGTACAGAGGCTGGTCAAAAGTAAGTATGGGGACTGCATTGCTCTTGGTAGCCTGCTCTGCTACAAACCGAAGGGTAGAATAGATGCAGGACATGTCTCCGGGGTTTAGGTCTATCACGGGAAGATAATACACTCTCGATTTCCCTGGAAAGTCCTGTGTTTTTGAGTGCAAGGCCTGCATCATGCCCTTCCAAGCAGGACGCGGAGATTTCACAGGCCAGGATATCTTCCACAGTGTCTCCAGGTGGCTCGTTGGGTCCTCAGCGCCTATGTCTGGAATCTCCTTGAATATCAGCTTTGTGAGATCCTTCCACTCAGACCTGAAAACATTGCATATATTGTGTTATTCGCTCTTAGGTCCCAGACACTTTACTAATTAAGTTTTTATTTGTATAATACCCATGCAAACCTTGCCATACTTTCTTTATTTAAAATGTTTTACCTGTAGAAGTAGATTCCAATGCGCCCAATGCTTCTGATGTCCTTCGACTTTACTTCTCCTCTAGGCACTCGTCTTGTTTGCTGTGTTGTTGGGGCTGGTGTCACAGCTGCAATTATCCCCATTCCGTGGAAGGTGTTGAGGCCCTCCAGGGTAACCGTGTTGTGGTCGACATTGTCAGCTACAAACTGAAGGCTTTCTGTGTCTGAAGCAGGGGGCAGATCGATGCCTTGTTGTACAGCAGCATTCTTTAAAAACTTGCGCACCTCATGGTACGAACACGAAAAGCCGAGACGACACAGCGTCTCTATCAGAAAGCGAGATGCAAATGCTTTGTGTAGCTGAACGCCAAGACCAAACTGCAAGGGAGCAAGAATTGTGTTTGGTTTTGCGCACTGCATGATAGCCTGTCCAATTGCTGCAATTTTCAGGTCACTTGGTTTGGATGTCCCTGTACACACTTCTCTCAAGAGAAGTTGTAATGTCTCTGGCAGGAAAGTTATGTGGTCCTGTTCATGAGGCATGATGTCTGGGTAGTCTGCTTTGTTGCTTTTTACAGCTTTGATGTCGTTCTTGATTAGGCAAGCAGCAGTTTTGATAATGCATAGCTTCTGCTCCTCCGGATCTGATGAAGTTGGCTGCTTATAAAACTGCCTCACAATGCCTCTAACTGTCTGTTGGAAGACAAGGACATGTTCTCCGTCCTTTTCACTAAAGACGACTTTGTCGCCATAATGTTCCTGCAGTCTCTTCTTCATGTGTCTCTTTGAGTACGGATTTTTTGATGAAGGCAGCTTAGCTTTCATCATCTCAACGAGTGTGTTCATTGTCACTTCCTCTGTTTCCTTATCGAGGAACTGTGTGACATATTCAAACGCCTTTCTCTTGTCCTCATGTATTCTGGTACCCGCAAAATGAAGTTTCTTTGTCGCTGGCATTTGGTTTGGTTTCTTTGCCTGAAACGCATGTGGAATTTGCTTGTGGTTTCGAAAGTTTGTGTACCACACTCGGTGATACACAACATCTTGAGCGACAAGATCTTGTAGATATTCAACCTTGGCCTTCACCTCTCTTGCCCACCTGTCACTGGTTCCTCTCTTGCTGCAAAAATCCAACAACCTTGGCTTGAATTCCAATGTTCTTATTGGTGTCAGTTGATAGTGATCATCCTTTGGTCTCTTTCTCTTTGGTTCGCTTCCATTGTCACAAAACAAGCACTTTGCTCCCAAACCACTGGTGCCAGAAGCTATGTTAAGTCCAGACAACCTGCGTTTTCGAGGTGATGGTGACTTCTTCAGCTTTCTCATAGCTTTTTTCACATAGTGTTTGTTTGTGAATGTTTGTCTGCAAGCAGCGTGCACGAGATCTCCAGGAATCGTGTGGATGTCTTCTTTCCTCTGCTTACTGGCTTTGTTTATGGAATCGCATCCTTTTTGTGTAAGCGTCACGTTTTCCTTTTTTAAAAAAACCTTTCCTGCAGATGACACACACTTCGTCTTCGTCTGCCTCGTAAGCAGCAACTTCATTTGGTTCCTGCAACAATTCATATCAAATGGTAATCAAACTGAATCATTCTGAATTATAACACTCAAAACTTGTACAAAGACGACAACATGGGTGGTATTAGTACACCATTTTGATATTATACCTTAAAACTGTTAAAAACCGCAAATTAATAACTTCAACGCTTTTGTCAGCATCAGCTTGCCATACAATTTTAAGTTTTGCCAGCGCTGTAGAACTGTGCGCAGGGCAGTGCCACAAAGGCATGTAGTATCATGTGTAAGAGTGCTCTTGCGTCGTTAGCAAGGAATCTGCTGGACACTTTCGAATATTTATTATATTGAAATAATCAACCCACTGAAGAAATGTTGCAAAGTGTCACCTTTCCTGCTCTCTCTCTAATCAAAATACAGAAACACGCCATTGAGAGAAAAAGATGCATGTATAACATTGTCTTGACCTGTAGCCGACAGCGTCTGCTTCTGACCTACTTAGCCATCACTGAAAACCGGCAAGTTTAAAACTCATATACGCTTTTAAATACCTATATTTTTATAATGCAAACTCAGGGGAGCAAAGAAAATGTTTGCTTACCTCAAAAGACTCCGTGGGTTGTAATGATGGAGAATATTCCATCAGATCATCTTCAGAATCGGTCTCCATGACTGTGAGGTCACGCTGACACAGTGTTGAATGGGCGGAGTTACAGCAAGAAAATTCCCGCGTATGACTAGCAAAATGTGCCACTACTGACATGCCGTCTTTGCAATTTTTAATTCGTTGTATCTCCTAATTGCGATAATTTTTTCTTTTACATAACGGTAAGATTGTTCAACTACCTAAACTCTTTAGATTTGCCTTGTTTTCATTTTGGATACCCTAAAAAACACCTCAAAACAAGTTGGTCTTCGGCTAGTACGCGTAGGACCCAGTTAGGTAGATTCTCATGCGCCTCCTCAGGCTATTGAAAATAAACAAACGCATGCCTCTTGCTGACAAGGTCAGGTCCTGCATATTATTTCCACTTTTTCAACGATTTTTTTTTTAAGTTTGTATTTTATTATTTTGTTAGTGATATATATATATTTTTTTTTTTCAATTTAAAGGTAGTATTGTGTGATTTTGTGCATTATATGTTGAAAGTAGATTAGCAACTGCAAGTTCGAAAAATGGTTTCACCAAAACTGACTTTCACCCGTTGTAACTTGTCATTGTCATTGTCTCGTTTAGCGCATCTTTTAGTCGCAAGCCGAGGACTGAGGTACTGCGGTAATTGAGTTTCAGTATGTGACTGCATGCCAAATCTTCTCTCTCTCTCTGTCTCTCTCTCTCTCTCTCTCTCTCTCTCTCTCTCTCTCTCTCTCTCTCTCTCTCTCTCTCTCTCTCTCTCTCAGGACAGTTTGTGAGAGGCGTTTCGCCTAAAACTTTATCCTGTCAATAAAACGTTTCATCATCATCATCATCTCTCTCTCTCTCTCTCTCTCTCTCTCTCTCTCTCTCTCTCTCTCTCTCTCTCTCTCTCTCTCTCTCTCTCTCTCTCTCTCCAGGTGTGTCCGTCTTTTGTCACCTGCGCTAGGTAAGCAGGTAAGTGTCCTTGCGAGGACACTCGCCCGGTTGCTGACAGGATGACGTCAGCATGTCAGGTCGGAATGAAACTGAAGGGGTTGCGTCGCAAGCACTAAATAAAACTGAGAGGCCGGCCGGCCGGTCTTATGCAAATGAGAAAGAAGGTTTACAGTTTAGACAGAACGCATGTCCGCACACGTGTGTGCTTTGGCGACCGCAATAGTGGGCATTTTCGCAACCGCCCGCCCGCCTTTTTTGGTAGCGGTCGCAGGAGGCATAGATCTAAACAAGCCCGCTACATCTGCGAGTTCTCATGAGGATCTATGCCTCTCACGCGAGCGCCATGCATTTACACTGTGTATTCCGCAGACGAAGGAGTCATCAATCAATTTGCGGCCTGTGCGGCGTTGGCTCCTCAGTCTTTTTTATATCGGAGCAGCAAAAGGTCCTCGGGCCGACATCGGCCCCAGGACCTTTTGCTCAACGGGTACCATAGTCGTCTGTCATCTGGTTGACGTTGCCGCCTGTTTGGTCTTTGAAAAGCGGTTGCGGTAAAAGTGCATCATAAAATTGTCAATTTCTAAGCAGAGCTGCCATGTTCAGCAAAAGGCCCTCTCGGCAGCAGGATAACCTTTTGCTCACTGAAAATTGAGAGTCGGCTTCTATGGGCAGTACACATTATTCGGAAACGGTGCAACTGTGCTATCTCAAGGGCTGTGCCTGACTGTCATGTGTGACGGTGACCGGCCTTCTGCCGTCATTAGGCAAAAGTCCACTATGTCCGATTTTTTTATTTATTTTTTTAATAGAAAGCAATATTTTTTTTTAAAATTAATGTATAACAATGAAAAGCTCGCTTTCCTTTTAAAAAAATAAAATAAATAAATAAATAAATAGACATTACTAGGTGTTGCAAAACAGCGACAGCTTCATGCAATTCCCTTCACTTTCAGCAAAAATCTCTCGAAAAACGCAATCTGTTGGGTTCTTTTTCTCTCTCTCACTGGGGCACAAAATACGTGGCAGGTGTTGAGAAATGGATCGACCCAGTGGGGTGAAAGCCCTAGCTTAATTGGCGCCTCGCGGTACGTCAAGCCGCTAATCACATAGACCGCGCACCGCCGGCCAGGCTATCACGGTACACCCTGGATATCAATGTGCTTGTGACCGATGTTTCTAAACTTGCTATACAAAATTATTATGTTAGTAAAACATGATTTTAGTAAGGACTAAAAATATTACAAACTGAGACGCCTGGCGTAAAACTCATTTATCATCTGTCAGCTTACACTTAGCGACCGTGCTATGTAGCAGGAAGGCTTGGCATGTACAGGCCCCTCAACGCGCACCTTCCATCCACACGAGGCATAGATTCTCAAGAGCCCCTGCGTACGCATGGGCTCATGAGAATCAGTATGCCTCTTGCCAACAGCGATCGCTGTCATGTATTCTTTACACCCTCAGGTTGAGGCGAGGATGTAGCGCGGATTTAACGGTTACGCATATACTGTGGACGGATTGACACCGATTACGTACCCGATAAGAAAAATCAACATGACGTGACACATTAGTGAAGATTGCAGGCGCAGTTTACACGCGTTGAATTGGCAGGCTGAGAGAGAGAGAGAGAGAGAGAGAGAGAGAGAGAGAGAGAGAGAGAGAGAGAGAGAGAGAGAGAGAGAGAGAGAGAGAGATGATGATGATGATGATGAATCTTTATTTATTCAGGATAAAGCTATTAGGCAACTCAATGCCTGTCTTACAAGCTGTCCTGTAAACAAACAACATAACAGGAAAATAAACAGAGCATGCAAATACTAACAATAATAATAAGAAGAAGAAGAAGAAGAGGAAGAAAAACTACGGGGAAAAAACGCAATGGAGAATTTGTAACTGCCTCCGATGCAAAAAGCAAGAGAACGAAACGCGTGCACAGCATTAATATTATACTCATCTAAGACAGTGTCATAGAATCAGCAGCATCAATAGCGTATAGTGACACCGACAACACAATAGATGATCAGGTAGCAAATTTAAGGAGAAAGAGAAAAAATTTGACGTTTACGTGTTATCAGCAGAATTATTTTTATATGGCAAACTGTGAAGTCACGCTGATTGGAAGTGGGTGTGCAATGCACGTTTAAAATGGATTTTATCGCAAAATGATTTAATGTTTAATGGCAATGAGTTCCAGACAGAACTACCAGAAAATAGAAGGCTTGACTTGTAGAGATCTATCCGTGGGCGGGGTAAGTGAAGCAAGTCATTCCTCGTATGTAGGTGATGCCGAGGGCTGAAGTTAAATATCATGCGCAGATATTCCGGGGCTTGATAATGAAATATTTTGTGCATGAGGACGCATTTGTTAAATTTGAGTTGTTCCTTCAGTGTAAGCAGGCCAAGGGATTTTATTTTCTCAGCCGTGGAAATAGGGTTAGGAATAATTAACTTAAATGAACGACGATACAGCGAGTTTAGTTTTTTAAAATGAAGTTCACTGCATTCGTCCCACAAAGAGGACGCATAGTCACAGTGGCTTTTAATGTGTGCGTGAAAGAACAATGTACAGCACTTTGTACTAAGAATATGTCTAAGTTTAGATAGCAGAAATACATTCCTGGACAAGGTTTTGCACAAACTGTCGATATGTGGCGACCAGTTCAGCTGGTCGTCAATTACAACTCCCAGTAGGCGGTGCCTGGATACTTGTTGGATAGGTTTATTGCCAAGTGACAGTTTCAGAGGGGCAGGATGTAGCTGACGCTTTTGGCGGGTTGTTATCAACATGCTTTTGGTTTTAGAAGTACTGATTAGCATGCGATTTTGCGCACACCAATCTGACACTTCATCGAGACTCTGCTGGAGGATACAATTTAGCGTCGTTTCACGTTTGTCTGATGTATGCAGAGTTGAATCGTCAGCAAAGAGTTCGCATTTAACCTCAGGATTTGAGATGGAAAGAGGTAGATCATTGATGAATAAAGAAAATAAAAGAGGCCCTAGGATAGATCCTTGGGGAACTCCGTGCATCACTATACCTTCTTTCGAATACCGCCCATTTGAGTACACCTTCTGTCGGCGGTTACTGAGGTAGGAGGAGAAAAAAGCTATAGAGTTCGAATCAAGCTTATATACTGAAAGTTTCTTTAAAAGAATGTTGTGATCGACTAAATCAAATGCTTTGGTTAGGTCCAGAAAAACTGCACCATTTAATTTGGAATTGTTTATTGATGAGAGCCAAGAGTCAACAATGTGAACGAGGGCAGTATGACATGAGTGTTTAGGTCTAAAACCAGACTGAAGAGATACGAGGAGGCGGTGATTCTCCAAGAATTGGAGTAGGTGCTTATGAACGTGTCTTTCTAGTGGCTTCGATAATAGTGATAACACTGAAATAGGACGGAAATCGTTTGGACTTTTGGGATCTGTACATTTGGGAATGGGGACAACTTTAGCATCTTTCATGGCATCTGGAAAAATACCTTGCTTGATAGAAAGGTTGAATATTGTCACGGACTGTCGGAAAGATGGTGGTTTAAATGCTTGTGATGTGGGTGTAGGTTATAATATAATCTTGTCAACAGGGGGATCTCCACTCACACTCTCATACTCTCATCATTGTAGCCCTCAATCATCTCATTCAATACATTTCTCCCACTCTGGAGAGGGACGTCTCGCATGCGTTCCCCACTCACGCAGCCATACAACTGATTACCACAAACTCAGTTGCTGAAATGCTAACTAGGTTAATTATTTACATATAAACCATCAAACATGTCACACTTAACTAATGTCTAAAGTATCTTGTTATCTCGCTGTCAGTTCATCTTTGTTCTACCTAATGCTGTTATTTCACTGTCTAGTTCTTTGTTTCTACCTCGGCTAGTTCTGTGCACAGAAACATAAAAGTCACCTTACCTGGCCAGGTTTTATACACTACTTCAAGTTATGCGGTGGCTATCTCAGTGGTCCTCGGTGTCGGCGCTGCGTCCGTCGACCCGCTACCTGGTCCTCGTCGGCGCTGCGTCTCAGTGTCGACCCTCTGGCCCCCGGTGATCTTTCAATGTTCTCTTTCGGCACATTCACAACTGATTGTCACTGCTGCATTTTTGCACCCATCACATCTCACGCTTGGGCTAATGTGATCACTGGAGTAGAACCGTCAAGTTCTTCTCCGCGGCTTTCCTATACACTATAATAGTCCATATTGGAACGGTTGTTCCCGATCACTGACACAAGTTCAGTCACATTACTTTCCATCTCCGACCTCACGGTCTCTCCCTCTCTCAGCGCCAGTCTTTTCTCTCTTAGCCCATGCCGTCTTCAAGTGTTCTCCTCTCTCTTTCACGCTTCGCTTCGTATATATACTAAAGTCTCTCTCCCTTCCTCACTTTGTATTACTACGCGATTTCAGGACTAATCAGTCATTCACATCTCTACATCAACTTCAACTAATTTCAATAACTACATAAAATATACTGAACATGCATTTCACATCCAGTCCATGCATCCATTGTAACCTAGCACCCGTATCACAACATTAATATAATTATTTTGTGACCGGACTATTTCTTTTCCAAATTCTGGAATTTCATCAGATACTGCTGACTAGGTGGATTCTTTGTGTCTCACGCGGGAAAGTGCTGACTCCCTCCCCCGCTAAATAGTTCAAGTACCTATACATTCCCGCACGTAGACATTTCCTCTTGTCAGCCGATGATAAGGTACTAACCGACTTTCACCATTAGATAGTTTACATGTCGCACGTGCAGGCATGTCCCACCGTTTCCTGTTTCCGCTAACCCCATGCCTACTCGGACTCTGCAATATAAATTTCCCTCATTCCATAATTTCACTAGCAACTTTACTCCTTAACCTCCCACTAACTTCCGGACATAATTTTGCTCCCTTGACAAATATAAATGTCAAGGTGTCAGCTGTGTATGGAAGGGACAATTTCAGTACCATGTTGTTTATTCCATCCAGGCCACACGATTTACTTGTTAGAGTAGAAATATATTTACCTACTTCAAACACTGTCATAAGAGGTATGGAGAATGACGCACCTGTTGCAGACTCACAGTGTGTGCGCAGTTTATCAGAACAACTGTAACTATCAGTGCCACTGGAAAAAGACTGTACAAGGGACTCAGCAATATTTAAAAAGTGGGAATTGAAGTCGTCTGGAGTTATGCCTGGAGAGGTAGCAGCATTGATGGAACTCCTCTTCTTTGTAAACAAATTGATTGCATTCCAGACACTTCGGGTATCTTTACCCTCTGCGATAACTTTTTCCGCAAGCGTTTTCTGTGCTTTTCTAACTAAGGATTTTACAAGATTACGTTGTTTCTTAAAATCCGCAAACTTTTTCTGTCGTTTTAAGTCATCTCTTATTTTCATTGCGTGAATGATGTCCTTTGACAACCAAGGCGGAAGGGTAGGGTGTTTAACGCGTTTAGTCCTTAGTGGGGCATGTTTATCGAGGACCCAAAGAAATAGCTTGTACCAAAGCGAGAGGGCTTCATTGGGATCATTAGTGTTATAAATAAGGTGAAAGGGCGTGATTGAGAGGTCATGAAGAAAGTCATCTTTGTTGAACTTTGTGTAAGACCTGTATGTGATGGTAGTGTGGTGTTTGTGCTGGGGTTTATCACGTTTAACTGAAAGATTAAAACAAGTAGGAAAGTGATCGCTAATGGCAACATTCGGCACGTGGACGTTTGTGACAGCGGGTGCATTAGTAGTATAGATGTGGTCAATCAATGTGGCGGATGACAAAGAAACTCTAGTGGGAGACCGAACCATCTGCTGCAGGCCAAATAATGAGGTGGTGCAATTCCACGCCGCATTACCAGTCTTTAGCAGGTCAATATTAAAATCGCCTAGAAGGTGTATATCTTTGTTGTGACGTTGTTGCACCTTATCCATCATGGTGACAAAATCATCATACCATGAAAATGTGGCTGAAGGGGTGCGATAAATAAATCCAATTAGTGTGGGGAAAGATTTGTCACATTTCAGTTCAAGAAATAAACTTTCAACGTGACAAGACTCTAAATCCATGCGGCGGGTAACGTACTGGCGGATAGAGTTATGAATGTACACAGCTATACCGGTATGACCGGGGGATGATGCATCTCTACGGAATACAGCATAGTTATGAATGGAGATCGAGGCGTTACTAATATGTTCCCTGAGTCTAGACTCAGTAAATCCAAATATATGAAAGGGTTGGGGTTGTGAAAGTAAAACAGTGGCGTCGGGCACTTTGTTGTATAAATGATAAACGTTAAGGTGCCCTATCCGTAAATCATGCTTAGTCAGCGAACACTGATGTACATGTGGGCTACAGGCAGGCATGATGAAGCAACACGTGGGGGGAAAATGTGTACAAAAGTCAATTAAGAACAAATGAAAACTTTTGAACTCTAACAAAGTTAAACAAAACCCAGGAGAAACTACAGTGCTGAAAACTCAGCTCAGTCTATCGCTTTCGCTGCAGACAACGTCACACCCCACGCAGGGGAAATAATAGGTCGTTACGTTCTGTAGGCGAATGAGTCACTGAACGTATACCGTATCTGCGATATATACAAATATCTAAACCGGCTCCTTAGCGTCACATCCCACATAGGGGAAATAATGTGTTGGTTACGTTCTGAAAAGCGAAATAAATGAGTCACTGATCGGAGACCGTATAATATACGATACACACACTGGCTCCTTCGCTATATCAAGAAGAGTATATTTCCTCCCTTTTGAAAGAAAAGAAACTGCAGAAAGATAATAATCGTCACCATTCACAGAAAAAAAAAATTCATGTCACTAATTAAATCCAAAGTGCTATTTGATTAAAAAAACTATATATTCAATGTCGGACACTAAACAGTTTGCCAGATTGTCAGATTCATATTTCATAATTAATGAGAGGTAAGGTTTGTGCTGCACTGAGTGACTGTCTTTCCGTATGAGAGGGAAGGTGAGCGCCACACTGGTTGACTCCGTCGATTCACAGTAGAGAAGCGAGGGAGACAACCCATGTGGACATATAAATACGACATTGAGACATCATGGTACGCCGCGCAAGTTGTCTCCGTCGCTCCGCCAGAACGAATCAAGGGAGACAACGAGAGTGGGTTCAGAATGTCACTTCACTCAGTCAAGGGACGAACGATAGACGACACTGATTGTGCC
This sequence comes from Semisulcospira habei, assembly GCA_036245525.1. Classification (NCBI taxonomy): domain Eukaryota; kingdom Metazoa; phylum Mollusca; class Gastropoda; family Semisulcospiridae; genus Semisulcospira; species Semisulcospira habei. The sequence goes on along the minus strand of BTPG01000008.1, from coordinate 85,004,097 downwards.
GGACGAACCACTGATGAGAATCGAGGGAGGCAAACAGTGTGGGATCACACTGAAATTCACTCAAACGAGAGTCTCATAGTGCCGCCCATGATACTCTGGACAGGGGATGTAGCCGTACCGGCCATGGCTAGGGGCAACAGGTGGCACAGGGAAAGCAACACTCCAAGTGGCAGGATCACAGGAAAATTTGGGGGAAGGGGCCACGGGGTAGGAAACACGCTGATTGGTCAGTGGCTGGGGTGGATAATGTGGGGTGGGGAGGATGGGTACTTTACAGTTGAAATCTAAGGGTAGGTGACCGTTACGGTGCAAGCCTCCTAGAGGCGGCATGGGGGGTCCGTATTGCAGGCGGTCGTCACACATAGTTGGCCGCAGCACAGGCTGGTGGGCAGAGCTAGACCGCATAGACGGCAGGGATGCACGAGCTGTGGACCTAAGGTTGAAGGCAAGTCGCGAGGCCCCCTCGGTGCTTGGATGGAAATTATCATTCTGTCTGTAGAGCAACTTACGTGGGGCCCCACCACGAGACAGAAACACTGGCACGTTGTCAATGTACAGAACCCTCGCCTGAACACACGCCGCCATCAGGTTCCTGTTGGATGGAATGATGGCGCTGTTGGCGGGGTGTCGACCAAAAGCAGGCAAAACAGACGACATTTTGACGGAGGCGCATGGAAACTTAATTTTTACCAGTTTGAGGAGGTAACTTCAGAGAGAGAGAGAGAGAGAGAGAGAGAGAGAGAGAGAGATTTACGCTATCAGCTGGGCTCGCACGCGAGAACCAGTCTGAATAGTCATACCCATCTATCTGCAAGAGGCATAGATTCTCATGGGCCCCTGCGTCCGCAGGGGCTCATGAGCATCAATGCCTCTTGCAGTAGAACCAGTCTGAATAGTCATACCCATCTATCTGCAAGAGGCATAGATTCTCATGCGCCCCTGCGTCCGCAGGGGCTCATGAGCATCAATGCCTCTTGCAGTCGGAAAGCGAACTCATTTTTACATAAGTATTTCGCATCTGACATGGAGCGAGGACTGAAACTGACGACTGTGTTTGCCTGTCTGTCTTGAGGCGCTCTATCAATCGTTGAAATTTGATTGGCTGACGCTGCGCGGATTCCCCAACCAGCTGTGTTTCCATGAGGTCGGGTCTATTTTTAGCGGCCAGGGAGCGCGCGTACCATGCGGTTGTGTTTGCAGTTTGGGGAGCGAGGCCGGTGGTAGCGGTCGGTGTGGTTTGCCAGTTCTATAACCTTTCATCTTATATTGGACGGAGGATTGGTTGGATTGTGTGTTGTGCCCCTGTGTAGGGGTGTGTGTGGTTTTGTGACAGGAGCGCACTTTGTCAGTGTCTCTGTGTTTTTACAGCGACGGATTTCAGTCTTACTGGACCAGTGGATTACTTTATTATGTGGATTACTGTTTGTGCATGACTGACCGTGTCCTGTATTGGAAACAAATTACGTGATTGTGATTTGCATCGGAAAAAAGAATACGACGTAACAGTGTTCGCCAGTCAAAAAACAAATCGTGTGCAGTGGAAAATTGTCTGTGCCGTGACAAAATTGATGGGGTGTGATTTAGTGATGCGATTTTTTTCTGCTCGAGTCGCGGACTGTTGATCAGTTCTGAGCTGTAGGGATTACGGAAAGGAAACACCAGTTACACCAGTTGTAAGAAACTGAATCCAATGTCTGCTTGTGAGAATGCTAGAATGGAAGTTAAGCCCGCAAGAATCTCTAAGTACGTTCCTACCCGTCCACCAGTCTACGACAACGGTAACTTCAGTTTAGCTCGTTGCAGTGGTGCTGGTGTACTTTTACTTGAAGTCGGCGGTGCAAAAGCAGGTGTTGAAGTCGGTGACACAAAATTTAGTGTGTCGGTGAACGAGCAGCCGGAAAACAACAACAACATGCTGTCTTCGGATGATAAAGGTAATTGTGGTGACATCAGTGGTGGTGGCGCGGCAGGGGATAGTGATGGTGGCGGTGGAGTGATCGGCGGCGGTGGTGGTGTTTGCAGTATGTCGCTGGGTGCTGGCAGATCAGCCCCACCGTTCACCCCAACCCCAAATCCGATCACAGCCAATGATGCCATGCAGGAGGGGGATACCGATACTACGACCATGAACATCAATAGCACTAGCACCCTTCTTACACACGAGCGACTGGAGTTCACACATGAGCAGCTGAAGTATGTGATTAAAACTGCGTCGACCACCACCAGCAACAACAGCGCAACAACAACCTCAACCTTGCAGCACATAATGGATAATAATGATAACACCGGCGCTACGGCGTCGAACACTCCGGATACTACTACCATCAGCGACGACAACAACAACAGCGAGCACAGCGGCAGCAACAACGACATCTCATCACCATCATCGACGGCGACATCCAGCGCGGCGACCGGCACGGACACCACTGTGGGACCTATCCGCAATCTTCGCGTGCGAGGACAAAGGTGGGTCACCGGTGTTTTTTTCTCTCGTCAGTGCGTCTCTCCCCAATGAATGCGCGGCAAAAGGCCATAGGGCCGATGTCGGCCGCCGTTGGCCCGCGCACGGTCGTGCGCGGGCCAACGGCGGCCGACATCGGTCCGATGGCCTTTTGCGCATTGGGTCTGGCTTCCAGTCCTGCGGCCCGTCGGCAAGAGGCAAAAGATATCAGGAACGGAACCCGTGCAAGTCTGTCCTGGCCATGGCCTTTGGCAGAAGTCGACGTTATTTATAACCCTTTGGCTGTCGGTGGCTTTGCTTGTCGAAGTGATTGATACCCGCGGGAATCACAAAAAAAGCGCCGCGGTGACTCAGTGTGTTATTGGTAACCGTTAAGCTTTCTGACGTGCACTGGATGCAGTCCGGTTTGCGCCGGAACTGCGCGGACAAACTTTGTCAGTTCAGTTCAAACGGCGACTGAGCCGGCTCATTGTTGGACAGAATCAGCCGAACGTGACATGATAATGATGATGATAGAACTTTATTGCCATATATCTATGTAATAATACAGGAAATCGTTGCGGTGCTGCGCAACTTAAAAAGAAGAGTATTAAACACATCAAAATATAATTAAGCTACTCACGTGCACACACACACACACACACACACTGATATACACACACACACACCGCACACACACACACACACACACACACACACACACACACACACACACACACACACACACACACACACCCGTATGCCTTAGTAACTATTGTAGTCTAAACATATCGTAATATAAAAACACGTCACTTGCATCATAGACACAGCAGTGCAGTTAGCCCTATTTCCTACTCATTAGTTTGACCATGTTTAATTAAGTTACTCATCACTGGCGAAACCCCCCCCCAAAACTATGACGCTGGAAAACTGTATTGTGATCACACACACAGACTGAGACTGAATTGTGACATTTTGTAAACATTGATTGTTGATTGTTCTGCATTGACTGCCGGTCCGGCTTGGCAGACCGATTGATTGAGAGAGAGAGAGAGAGAGAGAGAGAGAGAGAGAGAGAGAGAGAGAGAGAGAGAGAGAGCTGCTACAGCGAGCATAAGATTCCCAGGTCGACGGCGGTCCGAACACCTTTTCCTCACTGGAACATAGTAAGCGGAAAAACTGAAGAACCGCTCCGTCAGCTGAACTCCGCGTCCGCGCGAAAAATGCGCCGTCAGCAAACTTTAGTCGTGTCGGCGACCACCAACACTACACTGTCGGGCACGCCTGTCCTCTCACATTGATCTGCGAAGTGGCGTAGATTCTCATGAGCCCCTGCGAACGTGTCCTCTGCCCATCAAAGAGGACGGTGGCGGTTTCGTGTGTATCTATGCACCCAATGCGCAAAAGGCCATCGGGCCTACGTCAGCCCGATGGCCTGTTGCGCATTGGGTATTATGGCTCCCCAGAGCTCTGATCGACCATTGATGCAGTAATGAACTGAGTATCGAACGCTTCTGATACTATGTCACGCACGCCCAATCGTTTGAGGATGTGACTAGACCTGATGCATGCATCCCTCAACAAGGGGCATAGATTCTCATGAGCCACATGCAAGACAGGGCGCATGAGAATCTATGCCTCTTGCAAGATGCAAATGGCCTGTGTTAATGAGGTTTCCTTTTCCCTATCGATTTCAAGCCCGTAACATCAACTCAGTGCAGTCGAACAGCTGAGAGGATTTAGGCGGCCGCGGTGGCGCGAGGGTACTGCATTGGAACTGGTAGCATGACCCGGCTCAAAGCTTGAAGGCCGGGCGTGACTGACTTGGAGTCCTTTGTTTAAAGTGGGGGCGAATGCCTTAGCCTTTTGGCTCACTGTTTCGGTAGCGCATTTTGTCGAGGTGATTCCTGCAGGAATCGCCTCGACAAAAAACCGCTACCGACAGCTATAGGGTAAATTGAATCGCACAGGTTTAATATATAAAGACGTAACGGCATAGTACAGATGTCTGGCGCGTACTAGCTACGATCATGTTACGCTCGTGTATCAAGTTGTTTCACTGCGGTTTACTGCTGGCCTGGCGTTATCTTAGCTAATTGTACTGTAAATTGTCCGTATAGTTTAAATGCCGGTATTGTTTATCAGCGTCGTTTCAGTGTGCAAAGGACTTTAGTACAGGACATGCAATTATTAATATAATATTATAAAGTTTGACTTCATGTGAAGCCGCACACTGCTTCCCATGCTTGTTCTGGCACATTGGTCAGGCATCATCGCGACCGAAACCGCGACCGACACCCTTTTAGCCCCACGGGTGCATTTCCCAAATTGTGGAAGTGTTACTTAAGACTATGTATCAGATGCAGGAGGTGGATTGACCATGATAATTCAAGGGTGGTGCCAGATTAGCTTGGCGCCTGAAGGCGCCAAGCTAATATGGCCATACCCTTGAATTATCATGGTCAATCAATCTCCTGCTGTAGGGACTTAGGGCTAAATGGGTTAAGATGCTTCAAGAACGACGGACGACGTAAAGGCAACTGACGCAGAGTGACATGATGTGATGTGACAGGACAGGACACCGGGCAGGACAGGACAGCATGCCAGGACAGGACATGAAGAATGACACCAATAAGGACAACGATGACAACGGCAAGACAAGTAATCACGAAAACCCTAAACAACAATTATTATTATTATTGTCTTCAATTAATTAATTTTTTTAACCGTTTTGTACTGGCTGTGCATTGTGTGGTGATATGAGCTTGTATGTGCACGTATGTTTTTTTTTGGTTTTTTTTACATAACTTTTATTCATTAATGTTGTGCTGTTTTTAAATACATTAGATTTTAATTGAATTGATTGTTTTTATCATTATTGTGTGTATATTTTAATGTAAGTTTTGTGTATATATCTAAGTCACTGAACCTGTGGGACCGCTTTAATTGCCCCTAGTGTGATAAATAAAGTTTGTTGAATTGAATTGAATTAACAGACGTCCATTTCAAGTTCTTCACTACAACAATAAGATGAATTAAGTTTGACATCATTATTGTGAAGAAGTACCCAACGGAGAAAGAAACACGCTTAGAAAAGACGTTGGGTACTTCTTTGCATTTTACACGCTTGGCAGTCACCTTTTTGGTCTGGATTGATAATTATTGTGGTTTTAAAAATGCTCTAAAAATCTTCAGCCAGTGGTTGCAGACTGAGGTAATTAAAATACAATAAATCTGAATATACATTTCAGCACCATTTGTGTTTGTTATTCCTTGTCGACACACCGCCTAATAAACTTTAACAGCAGTTTGGACACGCAGCAAAAGCACACGTGTAATTCCACTTATTTATTCTGCACAGCCGTTAGCCTGTCAATCTATCTTTGGCTGTTTCTCATACTGAAAGCGGTGTATTTTTAAAACTGAGTGGAGTCATTGTCAGTTTACTTGATATAAAGACGACGCGTGCTGAACTGGATTGTCCTGTGTCTAAATAAACGGGCCTTTAAAATCCAACGCCTTGAAATGAACATTGATTGTGTCAGCAAGAGGCAAAGATCCTCATGAGCCCCCGCAGTGCCTGTGCCTCTTGCAGTTGGATCGTGTTCAGGTTTTCCTTGGCGGTGATGGGGTTAACATTGTTTTTCCTTCAGTCCTGTTTTGGAGCCCCCTCATGCTTGGTGAGCATCAGACGGGAAAGCAGTAAAACAATTGCAAACGTATCAGACGTGTTCCGCTCTGTTTGTTCCTTTGTTGTTTGTTCTTCGCGATATCCTTTTCACTTCTTGAGTCACTAATGTCAACAACACATTTTTTTTTTTTTTTGATCGTCGAGTCGCACAATTTGCAGAGAAGAGCCCAACGGAGAAAGAAACACGCATAGAAAAGACAGTTACAACAGAATTTATTAAATAGTTTTGTAACTGTCTTTTCTAATCCTGTTTCTTTCTCCGTTGGGTTCCTCTCTGCATTTTACACGCCTTAGCAGTCTCTTTTTGATCTGGATTGCGTACAAATTGCAGGATCAGAAAAGTTCACGGGTAGTGTCTGACTGGCTTGAGTTGAATGAATTGCGTTATTTTTTTAAATTTTAAACTGATACGTGTGCACTGTTTTCTGGTACATTATGTGATATTGGAGCTTACGGCTAGGGCTGTAGGGCTAAAAAAAAAACGTAGACTAGCGCACCCAGTGTATTATAAGATCCTGAGGAGCATCAGTTGTGAGTGCAGGATCAAGAATACTTTGCTTTGTGACAGTGTCTCATGCGCCACACCATTCAGGCACTACCCTTTAGCTGCTGCAGTGTCCCGCCTCACCCTTTACCACACTGGTTGTCTCCCTTGATTCGCTACCACTGAACAGCGGTAGCGAATGCAGGGAGAACTACCAGTGTGACCATTTTGTCCTTCACGGAGGAAAACGTACTGCGCCAAACTTCCCCATACGCAAAGGTTATCGGGCCGACCTCGGCCCGATAGCCTTTTGCGCATTGGGTTATCCCCCGCAATAGTTACCAATTTGTTCTTTTGCGGTCGAATGTTCAGTGTTGGTCATGCAGTGTAACCGGCTCCGACTACACTTTGAGCTTTCAGGGCCGATCGATTCATCTCTTACTGTTTTTCTATTTCCCTGACTTACTGCCGACAGAAAAGTGCAAAATTCCGTGTGGACTGAACTGACGATGTTAAAGAATGATATAAAGTAATGTACATGATAGTTAACTCATTCTACCCCAGACACACCACAGCCAGATAAGGATCGACCATGATAGTTCAAGGGTGATGGCAGAATTCTGGCATCACCCTTGAACTATCATGGTCAATCTGTGTCCTGCGCTGCAATGCAGTCTTCAGAGGACAACGGCAAAATTTGGGGATTTCGGTGTTGGGGTAGAATGAGTTAAGTCCGATCCCTCTGTGTCCTTTGGCCCCTCGACAATAAACGTTGTTCTGTTCTGTTCCATTTTGGCGCTGAATCGGAAAGTGCAGCAGATGTAAATTTCCTGGCAGGTCAGTTGCGCGTAGTGCCGCGGAGGTGACTGAACTAACATTCTGCTGCGTCAGTTGTTGTTCTCTTACGCTATGTTTAAGCTTTCAGAAGCTGACTTTGTTATGTAAACTCCAAACCCCTCAAGTGTCTTATTTTCTCTGTACCAGGATTACACGGGGCACAACCGAATTGATAGGACACATCAGGTCGCACTTTGTGTAGCAAACTTGAACATCGTACTGACTTGCTAAAACTACCGAGTCGCATGCTTCTGTTGCAAGTTCTAGTCCTTCTTATGCCAGCCATTTGAGTGGAGTGCAAACAACACCTTTATATTTGAGCTCACAGGGATTTTGAATATATCTGCATGTTCAGTAGGCGTGTGCAAGCCACGAAGCGGAAGTAAAATCGAATCGATACGAGCACGAAAATATGGATCGGAACGTGGTTCCGGTACACTTTGTCCCCGGTTGGTTAGAGAGCCGTGGAAAACTACGGATCGACCACGCTGGTTGTCTCCCCCGATTCGCTACCGCTTATCCGCGGTAGCAAATCGAGGGAGACAACCAGTGTGCGGATCGAGCTAGGAAAGTCACAGGTAGTGCCTGATTAGCTTATTTTTAACTTTTTTCCCCTCCAGTTTGCACTGTTGTCCTTTTTTTTTTTTAAACAGAAACTATGCCGTACTTTCACTGGCAGTGGTCTTAGATTGCGTTCCTTAAAATCTTTTTTAATTCACCAAACCGGCAGGGCGAGCCGCACCAAGGAACATAGATGCAAAATGGTGTCATCAAAAGGCATAGATCCTCATGGGCCCCCGCATATGCGGGGGCCCATGAGGATCTACGCCTTTTGCTGACCTATGTCTCTAATAGTTTGGATCGTGTTCAGGTTTCCTCGGCAGTGACGAGTTGCAAGGAGTGATCGCGCGACATGTCGATCCATTTACGTCGACTTGCACTTTTAGTTTTAGCAGAAGATTTCTAATTAACCCATATCATACTGAGGCTAAAAGCTTCAAATTTGTACACTGCCGTATGCAAGCTACATTATAGTACATACAGATAAGGATATAGACCAATGGCTTTAGTTCAAGGGGGGTGCCAAAATAGCTTGGCGCCTAGAGGCGCCAAGCTATTCTGGCACTACCCTTGAACTATTTTAGTCAAACTTATTTCACACACTGATGTATTCAGAATGATAAGGGTTAACCGTGGGAGTCATTTGTTCACGCGGATGACACGTACCGGGTTGTAAAACAACGTGGATGATTTTTGTTGTTGTTCTGAATCTGAGGACGTTTAATGTAACGAGCACTTTGCCAACAAGAGGCATAGGTTCACACGAGTCCCTGCGACTGCAGGGGCTCATGAGAATCTATGCCTCTTGCTTATGTTTAGGTTGGGCGAGACACTGTTGCGTAACCCAGCAGAACCTGTTTTCCCTCTCCCGGCGGGCGGCCCATGAAGGTGTGAGTGTATGAAACTACAAGGAGGCATTGACGTAAAAAGACAGCAGTAGGGCGATTTAAAAAAAAAAATAGGCCCGCACTTGTGTTCATTCTCTTTATAAGGAGCGGGCATCGAAATGGATAGGCCAGAAGCGACATAGATTCTCATGAGCCCCTGCGGTTGCAGGGGACCATGAGAATCTATGTCGCTTGCAGGTTTTGGCCGACATGACCGTTTAACATTTTATTGGGATGCATGCAGGGGGTGATCGATTGATGGCAGTTTTGTGGATGAGGCACCTGTTGACGTGTGAGCGATAAAGTGTTTTGTTTACAACGTGTGTGTGTGTGTGTGTGTGTGTGTGTGTGTGTGTGTGTGTGTGTGTGTGTGTGTGTCTGCGCGCGAATACCTGTTAGTATTTTTTATTGTTAGCGTTTGTGTGTCTATGTGTGTGTTTGTGTGTGTGTGTGTGTGTGTGTGTGTGTGTGTGTGTGTGTGTGTGTGTGTTTATTATACAGTTGGTCAAAGTGCGTGTTTCACTGTGAGTTTGTGAGTGTGTCTGCGTGGATTATTCAATGCTCAAAAGCTGAGTGACAACTGAAGGATTGGCAGTCACCTGCTTGGTCTGGATTGACTTGTTTACCATGTATTCAACCCTTTGGCTGTGGGTAGCAGTTTTTGTCAAAGCCGCTATCTACGGCCAGACTAATTGCGTTCTACTAGTAAATTGTATTCCAAAGTCTTCCATATTCGCTTCGTCAATATTACTGGAAGGCCGGTATTACGTGGGGGATTTATCTGCCTGCCGCACAGCCTGGTCATTGTTGTGATTAATGGACGTATCAGACTCATATAATTTTCAGCCCCACTGCCAACTTGGTTAGTTATTTGGGTTTAACGCCGAGCAGGCAACTAAGGCCATCTCACGGCGGTACTGCCAAGTTGGACGCAATTTCCTTTAACGATCAGTCAGTACCACATCATTTGAAGCAAGAGGCATAGATTCTCATGACCTCGCGCAGCAGCTGGGGCAGTCGTGGAAGGTTTCACAGTTTCACTCACCGTAGTACAGTCCACAAAACCGTGACATGCTACGACAGGATGGGGATCGACCATGATAGTTCAAGGGTGGTGTCAGAATAGGGCTCGGGAAGCCGACGTCATCACGCTAGTCGTGGCGGCCATCTTGAGAGGATACGCGACTCGTGCGCTCATATGGAAATCGCTGTCAGGACAATGTCAGGAAAGTCCTGACGTGCTATAGGCAATAACAGCAAGTCTTGCCATCACCGTAGGAAATCGCTAACCAGAATCTGTTTTTGTTGGTTTCCAAAGAGGAAGAAACATGAAGAAAAACGTGTTGAAGTACTACTTCGCTACTATCTGAAGCCTATCGTATCCTCTCAAGATGGCGGCAGCTGCGCCGACGGTCCTAGGCAACGCGGGGAACTTCCCGAGCTCTATATCTTGGTGCCTGCAGGCGCCAAGCTATTCCGACACCACCCTTGAACTATCATGGCCGATCTGTTTCCATAACTTTGACGCAGACCCTTATAAAGATACGTAAAACATGGTACACATGTTGTTTCATCCACAGAATGTAACGAGTTGGGAGATACGCGTGACATTTGCTGTTAGGAGGATGAACAAAGTTGCAGAGCGTATTATATATATATATATATATGCAGTCACAAAAGGACAGCTGATGTCCTGATGACACAATGCAAGCTTACCAGCCTGGATTTCCATGGCATTAGCACAGCATTCTCAGAATTTATTGAAAAATTATATATATATATATATATTTTCTCTCTCTCTCTCTCTTGGCTTGACTTCGCCAATGAAGATTTCAGTTACAGGGGTTGTGGGTGTGTCTGCGCGGATTATTCAATGCTCAGAAGCTGAGTGACAACTAAAAGATTGGCAGTCACCTGCTTGGTCTGAATTGACTTGTTTACCATGCATTTAACCCTTTGGCTGTGGGGCGCAGTTTTGAATTTGATTAGTTCCGGGTTTAACGTCCACGGCACCGAAGTGATAATGGACGGCCCTGACGGGCGGGTTATGGGGGACAGGGCCGGAAATCTATTACCTATGGAGTACGACCTTATCACTGATCAACTCAGGCGCACTCCAACTGTGCCACTTTGATTTGCCAGGACCTTTCAACGGACATGCTATTGAACAAATCCGCCTTTTCCCCCTGGATTGCGAGTCCAGCTACCGGGGCCGGGACGGGATTCGAACCCACGACCAGGCGATTCCCTTCGCTCTCCTGCCGCTCCGACGCTTAACCGCCTGAGCTATTTCGGACTCTACAGTTTTGAAGCGATGATTCCGGCATATATATGAGTCTGTCTGTGATTTCGACTTTGTGACGTAGAGTTATAAGGTCCAAAACTACAGACCAATACAGTGATACAGATTGTCATGAAACTCTGCTTGGACGCAGTATACCGTCATGGAAAAGCTCATCCGCCTAGTGGTGCAATGTGAACACCACCCCCTCACGTGGTTTAGCCCACCAGCTGAGGTGGTTTGCCAGGGTGTGGCGCTTGGAGCCAGCACGTGAGAGATTAAGGAGATGGATGAGGACCAGTGATGCCCGTCCGTCCTATGTAGGACGCAGCTGCCGAACAGCAAAGGTGCTTTTACAAACCACTATGTTCAAGAACAAATTTCCGTCAGGATTATGTAAACCCTTTGGCTGTCGCTGTCGGTTTTTGTCGCGATGATTTCGACAGGAATCGTCGTGACAAAAACCGCTACCGAGAGCTAAATGGTTAAACTGACGAATCATAGTTATTTCTTGTCACAAAACAAAACTGTTTTTCTTTACGAATCGTCGTCTGCAGATGTCACCAACAAATCACGAAAGAAGAAAAAGAAGAAGAAAAAAAAAAAGAAGAAGAAGAAAAAAAAAAAGATGACAGTCACTGACAAACAGTGTGCGTAGCGGGTCGAGGGAAATAACCACCAGTGGGATGCTACACTGAGGTGTACCCTTTCCTCACAGAATTGAAGCCTGCATGTTGGTGTGTTATTCAACCCACGATAATTACCGACTCGGCGGATTTGTTGTCATCTGCTTACTGCTGCCTGTAATTGAATCTTTCTTGCCAATTACAGGGTGCGCTGCATTACCGTCTCCGATAACGTCTTGCACGTTATCCTTAAGTATTTTTAATAGCTTGTTCGCGACTTAAGCCAGTTGCAGTATCACGAACTCCAGTATACCGCGGCATAATCGGATATAACGCGGACAAGTCTCCTCTATTGCAAGAGGCATAGATCCTCATGAGCCCCCGCGACTGCGGGGGCTCATGAGGATTTATGCCTCTTGCTGAGACCTCAAGTTCTTTGCGACAAAACAAGAAGTCTTTCCTTTGAAACAACCATTGACACTTGAGTCGAATTCTCTATAGCCATTTTTTTTTTAAAACAACGGTGGCCACTTACAGGGGCAGGTACAGGCTGTGGAAAATGACGTGGAGTTCGACCAGAGGTCGAACTGCACGTCATTTTCAATAGCCTATGCTGCCTGTCATAGACATAGCGGCTTTAGTTTGAGCTATTTTTAACTCCACGCAAAAATCTCGCTGCAGTGCAGAGGGACGGTGTGTTGACTGGCTTGGAATAGTCTTCAGCAACTGGTGGCTGCATTTATGTGAGAGTTTGCTGTCCACTGGTCAGTACTACTGTACCATTGTAAAAACTTTGTGTGAGTGCACCGGCACTGACCTTGGGTACATTGGCACCGACAGGCGCGTGCAGACAGACCGCAGTTGCGTGCCAGCGGACAGCAGATCAGACGAACTATTTAGAGCAGACGAAGTATTTATTTTACCTTAGCGTAATCGCTCATTACGTCTGCATCTGAGTTATTGCTGAAGCCGACTGGGCCAGTGAGAGGCACAGACGGCCATTAGTCCTTGCAGCTGCAGGAGCTTATGACAATCTATGTCTCGTGCAGACGGAAGGGTCACTTTGGGAGGGAGTTGGTCAAGCGAGCCATTTATTCCGTCTGTACTCGTTATCGCCCGATCTCGACAAGATGGGAAATGCAGCAGACGAAGTAACCCTTTTCACTTCCGGAGCCAAACGGTTCACTTGCAATCTATCCAGATCAGTTACCCGCCCGTCCTTGTCCATACTTCTGCAAGAGGCATAGAATCTCATGTGCCCCTGAGGCTGCAGCCGCAGGGGCGCATAAGGATCGATATCTCTTGCTTATAAAGATTTAAACTGAATGAAAAAGTTTGATTTATCTTTGACTTTGGTCGGTGTTTGGATTTCCCGCATACTGCTCACATCGCTGTGAAACCCTGTAGTCGTTCAGACTTGGGTGTGTGTGGGGGTGGGGGTGGGGGGGGGGAGGCAGGGTGTGTGTGGGGTGGGGGTGGGGGGGTGGGGGCAGGTCACCAGTGTGATTAATTTTGGCTGCTGACTGTCGTCCGTCTGATGGACACAGGTGATGCTTTACAGTTCACTGCTCGTTGAAAGCTGACAGCACTGGCGATTGCGTTAATGCCCGAGTTTTCTTTTGACATCTATCAGAACTGTGGTGATTGCGGTACAATTTGATACTCGTTAAGAGGTATCTGATGATTGCGTGACTTTTATATGCTCTTTGAAATAATTATGGCTGAACTCAGGTGATGCTTTACTGTTTGATGCTCGTTGCCATCTGTTATCACTTTGGTGATGCGTAACTGTTAATTCATGCTCGTTGAAATTCTGTCATCACTCTGGTGACCGCATTAATGTTTGATGCTTGTTTAAATCTGTCAGCACTATGGCGTTACTGTTTGATGCCTGCTGAGTCTATCTGGACTCTGGTGATTGCGTGACTGCACCCCAGTTTGATACTCGCTGAAAGCCATCGGCTCTGGTGATGCGTTTCTGTTCGACGCTCGTCCTCAACCGGTGATGCTTTACTGTTTGATGCCTGTTGAAAGCTATCGGCAGACTCAAGTACAGTCGCATACTCGGACCCGAAGACTGCCTTTGTTCAAGTCCGCAGCATATCAATTATTGCATCCTGAGGATGACATTATCATTTTTTTTTTTATTCTATGAGGTTTACGTCACAGTTCTGGAGACAAATCGACTATGATAGTTCAAGGGTGGTCTCGGAATAGCTTGGCGCCTACAGGCGCCAAGCTATTCTGACACCACCCTTTAACTATCATGGTCTATCCACATCCTGTGGTAGTGATCAGGGGCCGTATGCACATTGGATCATTAAAAGTAATGGTCAAATAGGACTAAACGGTCATTTGTAAATGGACCATTTGTACGGACTCTAATTGGAATGCACATTGTCCAAAAACCGTGCCATTAGTTAAGGGCTACTTTATGTTTAGACTGGAGGGAATCCCTTCCGCTTTGACTAGTGGGCGCATGCGCAGTTCGTGCTTTACATATGGGCCCGGTTTCTTGTTACACATTTCGGTAGGGGTATCAGTTCCAGATGGCTATTTTGAGAGGTTGGATCCGGTCCATGCGCCGAGTGCGCGCACTGACTGACTATCCACCTGTACAAATAGAGAAATAGAGAAGGCGCGGTTTTCGACTGCCGGCTTAGTTGTACAGCCGCTGTACAAGTTATGAACTCAGCTCTGCTAAAATTTAGCACTGAGATCTTTGTCTTTGTTTTTTTGTCCTTGTTTTTTTTAAAGATGTCTCAGTGTGTAAGATGTCGGAAGTTTTTCATGTCTGTCTCTGTGTTGCCCACGAAACACTGGGGCCCATATATCGTGATAAACAGCTACTATGAAAATCTCGCTTTTCACGAATATTATTGACCAACTATCTTTTAACTTCCTCGGGCAGACACACAAGGAGAACTGAATAGCCACCCAAGCACGAGATTCCCGTGCATCTTACCGGCTTTTCACCACCACCGCACACTAATAGCCCATTAGGATCGCTAATGGTGGGGCACAGTGGCATTAAATTTATTGAATCATTAGGCAGTTAAAATGGGTCATGCATTCCGTTAAATGGAAGATTTGTGACCATTAACCAAAATGGCTCATTACCACGGCTAATGGCGTGACATGCATGCGGGCCCAGGGTTATATGGGTTATGACCGAGCCTATCTCTTGTCAGCTAGTGGCGTGGATTATCATGGCTACCTGCAGCAATATGCGTAGGCTCTTTCTTTTTTGGACATAGTGCCCTACTGATGAACTGGAGAGCCATTTTGAAACAGTCAATGCCTCAGACGAGTCTGCACTTTTCCGCTGAGCAGACGAACTCCCAAACTGACCTGACGAAGCAAGAGTCTCAGGTTCACGAAAGTCTGTCTATATTCTTCTTGCAGATTGAATGATGTTGGCTGATTGACCTTAGGCGTCGACAGCGAAGAGGTGCAGCCGTTGATGGGATGGAGCTGATTGGGCATGGCATTCTCGCTCGTCAATTCCAGCCATCTGCAAGAGGCACACATTCTCATGAGCCCGCGCAGATGCGCGGGTTCATGAGAATGTTTGCCTCTTGCAATAGAATAATAAGTCTCTCACAAAGTCTCATTTACACGCTCTCAGTGACTGAAATGTGAGGAGGAGTGATGAAGTGGTTCATCAGAAAGTTGTAGCCAACAGACAGTTGATCCTCATGAACCTTGAACATCTTGTTCAGTGGCTCAGTCACGACCGTCTGTATTCACGAAGGTTGCTTCGTGCTCAACTGCGTGACTGAACCCTTCTATGTCTGTGCCCGGCGCAGATCTGTGCTGCGTTTCTGTTGGCGGCAGGGAGTTTGCACCACAAATGTACGTGTCTGACCCGACACCCGCACGCCAGCAAAGAGCGACGTAATCAGATTGCAACGTCCCAGTCCAAGTTTATTGTGTGGCCAGACGCTCTGGCAGCAAGCGCGCCTCATCTCCAAGAGGCACAGACTGTGTCCCCACATTCTGCGCGGGTTCATTGAATTCTACGTACCTTGTTATTTCCATGTACATCAGCGGTTTATGTTAATCAGGCGCAAAAGGTGTGCCAATGGCGTTTCGTCTTGATGGTACAGTGGTGAAAAAAGGACCGAGGCAAACCAGAGGTCTTGACATCAATCCCGCGGTATATTGGTATAGTACACACTGGCTGTCTCCCTCGATTTGCTACCGCGGAACAGCGATAGCGAATCGAGGGAGACAACCAGTGTTGGCATGACGTACCGTACAGTTCATCACTTAATCACTCCCGTCTGCAAAAATCATAGATTTACATGAGCCACGGCAGTCGCAGAAGTTCAAGAGAATCTATGTTTCCTGGTGACAGAATCAGCATCGTTTGCTGACCATTAGGCGCTGATCTCTAAAACGAATACAGTTAACTATTTTTGTCTTAACTCATTGGAGACTTGCTGCGCTTAGTTAGATCTACTGATACAGATACGCGGCAAATGAAGTGCCTTGCGTGTTTCGACCATGAGTTAAATCTTCGAGCAGATTTGCGGCAGTCCGGCTTCCGTTAGCCACTAATTGAACCAGCGGGTATCGCTTTCCTAGCATCGATCTGCCGGCGGTCTTTCATTTGGCAGGATCGTGGTTTCCTGGATTCCAGCGAGCTTGTTCCTTACTCTGCTCTTGACATTTCGAGGTCTTTAAGATCGCAATGTTCAGTCACATGTTCAGCCACACACAGTAGATGAGCCGTAATGAACGTCACAGCGCGTGTTACTTATTCTGCGTGAACTCTTATCAAGTTAACAAAAGAATCTCATATAATGTGCAGTTACGGAGGTTTTTGTTTTAAAAAAGCCATCAAACGAACCCTTTGGCTGTCGGTAGCGCATTTTGCCGAGGTGATTCCTGCAGGATTCCTGCAGGAGTCACCTCGGCAAAATGAACTCCCGACAGCCCAAAGGGTTAGAAGACTGTCCTTTTACTGAAACTGCTGATTCCTGTCAGTGGTTTACGTCACACTGTGCGCACCAGCAACCAGTAGTTCAGTTAATCGCGAGGGAATAAGACCGTCATCTCACGGCGGCCGATCTTGATCAACAAACCGCCAACATTACTGACGTTGCACCGTGTATTGTGCATGTATCGCCCTTTTCATCAGTTTAGTTGGCAAACTGAAACTTCCACTTTTTGTTGGCAACTCAGAACTCTCACGGGCGACTTGACTGACTGAGGTAATAGGCAGCGACTCCGGTTACGAAAGCCCGTCAACTCCACGACAATGTTCACGACGTGATGGGCATAACGTCCCGAGTCGCCTCTGACGCCCGTTAAAAGACCAAACAGGCAGCAACGTCACACAGATGACCGGACGAGATGCCCGGTGAGCAAAAGGTCCTCGGACCTTTTTGCTTCCCCCGCATTAAAAAGTGCCAACGCCGCACTTTCGCCGCAGCAAATTGATTGCTGACTCCGTCGTCTGCAGAATACGATGTAAATGGAGCTCGAGTGAGAGGCACAGATCCGCATGAGAACTCTCAGATGCGGGGGGGGGGGGGGGAGGGGGGATTGTTTAGGTCTATGCTTCCTACAGATGGGGGGCGCTCGCTAGAGGTTTCCCCACCGGCGCTGGAGGTGTCACTAAGCAGAGAGAACTGTAACCTGAACCTATGACCTGACCTTTTCTCCGCCAACAGAGAAGTTAAGGCCACGAAAAATGTCACTCCAATCAGCGGGGCATGCTCCACTAGCGCCTTGCCTTCGGAAGAGATAAGAGATAACATGATAAGAATGTTCGTAACACTCAACTACATTGGTTACATCCCGCGATCCCGCTTCGCGTAGCGGATCGACGGAGGTCACCAATGTGACACGGAACTGGGGCCAGTTGCATGAGCGAGCTTAGTCCTGCGCCAGCCACTGAGCACGGTGCTCCGCTATAGCGGAGCACCGTGCTTAGTGGCTGGCACAGGACTAAGCTCGCTCATGCAACTGACCCCTGGATCGTAGTCTGATTGTGGCTGTAGCAGCAAGAGCCACGATAAAGTAAACGAAAATGTGTGACTGACAGCGCGTACAATTTAGATCCAAGGTAAGTAATAGGCGCTATAGCAGCTGAGAAAACTGTCTACATCTGCACAGATAGCTGCCTCATTGAGACTCCTGTAACTGTCTACATCTGCACAGATAGCTGCCTCATTGAGACTCCTGTAACTGTCTACATCTGCACAGAGAGCTGCCTCATTGAGACTCCTGTAACTGTCTACATCTGCACAGATCGCTGCCTCATTGAGACTCCTGTAACTGTCTACATCTGCACAGATCGCTGCCTCATTGAGACGCCTGTAACTGTCTACATCTGCACAGATCGTCGGGGGTTCTTTCTCCGGGTACTACGGTTCTTTCACCCCCCCCCCCCCCCCACCACACTTTCGTACCGGTTTTCAGGCCACTTTACAAATTTCAAATACAAGCAATCAAAAATCTCTGTAACTTCAGTAGCTGAACTGGCCCTTCGTCTGTCTTGTACTGTGTTTGTCTGAAATGGCGTAAATCCGTGTCTGTTACGTGAGTGTGCGTGTTGGGTTTCAGTTCGCGGCGCTTTGAGTCGATTTGCCCAAAAATTGAGAAAAAGCGCCTATATAATAACAGCATTATTATTATTATTTAGATCGCTGCCTCAATTGAGACGCCTGTAACTGTCTACATCTGCACAGATCGCTGCCTCATTGAGACGCCTGTAACTGTCTACATCTGCACAGATCGCTGCCTCATTGAGACGCCTGCAACTGTCTACATCTGCACAGATCGCTGCCTCATTGAGACGCCTGTAACTGTCTACATCTGCACAGATCGCTGCCTCATTGAGACGCCTGTAACTGTCTACATCTGCACAGATCGCTGCCTCATTGAGACGCCTGTAACTGTCTACATCTGCACAGATCGCTGCCTCATTGAGGCGCCTGTAACTGTCTACATCTGCACAGATCGCTGCCTCATTGAGACGCCTGTAACTGTCTACATCTGCACAGATCGCTGCCTCATTGAGACGCCTGTTCTACCTACCAAATGCACAGGATACTTACCTTGGGTCTAAGCTGGTTGACAAGTAAACTGAAACGGGACTGATTCGGCGTAACAAGGACATGACAGAAACAGTTCTCTGTAAGCTCTTGATTTTACGACAATCCATTCCTTTGGTTCATTCGGTAGCGCTTTTACCAAGGTGATTCCTGTAAGAAGGTGAATCCTGAAATTTCCCTCAAGAATCAACTCTACACACACACACACACACACACACACACACACACACACACACACACACACACACACACACACACACACACACACACACACGCACGCACGCACCCAATACCACCACCGCCTCCACCACCATTGAAAAAAAGTTAAAAACCTTAGGGCTCTGTTTATGACCCGATATTTTTCGCTTGGCTGTACAAAGGAATACCATTTCATTTCACCATTTTCTGTTTTTTTTCGCTTGATAAAATACTACTTTTGCCCTTGAGGAACCGTGTTACTCTTTCACTGACGGAGTGTCTGGGGAAAAGACAGTCACGCAGCAAAGGGCTTCCGTCTGCAAGCGGCACAGATCCTCATGAGCCCCCGCAGAATGCGGGGACTCATGAGGCTCTGTGCCTCTTGCAGACATTAAGATCCATGTTAAACTTGTGTAAGGAGCCCGCTCTACGGACAACCACAGGGTTGAAAAATGCGCAGCTCAGTTACCGTTCATGATGATCTTGCAGACAGAAGGAAAGACTGGCTGAAGAACTGCCATAGAAAAGTAGACGAACCGATCCAGTCTAAACTGATGCCGCGTGGGTAGCTTTTACAAGACAAATTTTTTGCAGTGCTCACTACGCTTTCGCCACGTGTGGGACAACCAGTGTACATTCAGGGGAACCGCACTTAAAACAGCCCTCCATAGAAAACTAGAAGAGCAGTACATTAGATACCGGAACAGAACTAAGCGGAACAACACATCTAGACTGACATTCTATAACAAAGCAACCGATAAATACGAAATACAAAGCTATCTTATTTGCACAAAAATACGAGAACACAAACAAGCCATAACAAGTTGCGAGTAAGTGCCCACATGCTAGAAGTAGAAAGAGGCAGGTATACAAACACACCCCGGGAACATAGACTATGTCGCGCGTGTTGAGTAGTAGGGGACGAAATTCACATGCTAAACGATTGTAGTTTATATAATCAGCTCAGAACTCAGCTAGCTACAAGTACAGACTACTAGTACTAGTCATGGAGGATGCACAATGCACTCAGTCTAGCAAAGTTTGTATTTGACTGCTTCTCTGAGGGAGAGGAACGTAACGACCAAACAGCATTGATACTGCGTATTCCCCCCTCTCTTTTTTTTCACGCCCCGGACCGTCGGAGACGCCACGAGACCGGACGGAACCATGGACCACGCGAAATTCACCGGCGGTCACAGGAATAATACGGACGGGACTCCACGAAAACGGACGCCGCGCGATGAACACCAATGAACTGACTTACTGCCGACAGAAAAGTGCAAAATTCAGTGTGGACTGAACGAGCTTAAAGAATGATAAAACGTAATGTAATAATAATAATAATAATGGCTACTTATATAGCGCTTATCCTTAAATAAGCTCTAAGCGCTTTACAAATAAAGAGTGGGAGTGGAGGGAGTCATAAAACCAGAGAAACAACGGATTCTGCCACGAGACCGGACGAGATAGATGTACACGATAGTTAAGTCTGATCCCTCTGTGTCCCGGCTTTGGCCCCGATGGGCCCCTCGACAATAAACGTTGTTCTGTTCTGTTCTGTTCTGACGACAGACAGCAATCGGAACGTTTTGACGTTCCTGACGAGGCCTGGCCAAGGAAAATAAAGCACGCAGAACGGTACGCTTCACCACTTATCTCGATTACTCTCTGGTGATTACGAAACCCTGATTGGACCCCTCCAGCCTTGGAAGGTCGGTCCGCTAACAGGTGGTGAGCGCTAGCTGTTGGCGGCACGTGCTATTCGAACCCATTACTGAAGCACAGTTTTTGATCAGCAATCTTACACATGTACAAGAGACATAGATCCTCATAAGCCCCCGCAATAGAGGGGCTTATGAGGATCTATGTCTCTTGCAGACAGGTTAACTCGTTCAGCCCCGACACACCACAGCAAGACATAGATCGAGCATGCTAGTTTCAAGGGTGGTGCCAGAATAGCTATTCTGGCAACACCCCTGAACTATCATGCTCGATCTGTCTCAAGAATTGTAATACACTACCTCAGAGGGCAACTTCAAAATTTGGGGATTTCGGTCCTGGGGCAGAATGCGTTAAAGGCTTTTGCTGACGCAGTACTTCCTGTATTACGAACTCATCACAGTGTAATGAGTTTCTTGATCACAGAACCTACACGTAATTGTGTGCATGAGCCAACGATCCTCATAAAACCTCTGATCTATGGATAGATGCCTCTTGTATGCCGATCGTGCGCAAGTTGCTGACGTAGTTACATTTTTGAGCCTCAGGCGGAGGAGATCATGAGGGGGTCACTGTATGATGGATGGATCAGGGTGATGATGATATTACCGTCTGGACCGATCTGTCGACCAGTCATCTCTGCTTCTCATCTTCTCTAGCTGTAAATCCACAGATTGAGGCCTCTACAACCACCTCTCTCTGAGGACGTGGACCGTCCGGTATTGCAGCTTAGGTCTACAGTAGTCGCTGCAGCAGAATGCATAATCCAGACCACGCGGCATCAGGAAGCTTAAATCTACAGCAGTCATTCAGTGCAGCAAAGCGTATACATGCAACACATTGTGGCTGGCAAATGGTCCTTTGGCAACCAGAATGGGGTACACACCCTGACTGTAAGTCCTGGCGAGAGAATAGGATTTTTATGAGCTCCTGAAGCACACAGAGTTCTCGAGGATCAATTATACCTTCTACCGTTTGATGACCCTCGAGGGCGGAAGGAACAGGAGCATGTGAAGGGTCTAACAGGGCCTGAGAACAAAACGGAGAACAGAGCAGAACAGAACACAACAGAAATGAAATGCCGTGAGATGATCTTAGTTGCCTGCTCGGCGTCAAACGCAATTAATTAACTAATTATCCCACTGCAGAGATCGTCAGACAGTAGCGAATCGAAGGAGACAACCAGTGTGACTCTGAGGCGACCATCTTGCTGGTATCATAACATGAGTGCATTTCGTACAGAATGGTCTTGATCTACGACCGGTAATCAACCAACGCCGCCAGACTCGTAGCTTCGTCAGTTAGTCTAGTCCCTGCCATTATCTTCTCGATCACGCCCGCAGTAGCAAAACGTGCTCGGGCTCACTGCGGCTGTCGTAGGCCTGAGGGTCTTTTTCTCCTGGGCCTAGGCACCTAGCTGAAAAACTGACGTTTTCTTTCCAAGATCGCTAAGATTGTCTGTTCTTTTTTTCCTTGTTTATGGAACCCACTGAAGAGTGTGGGAAATGCTTGTTGCGCGTTGTGAAAGGATTTTTTTTTTCATTTTTGTTTTATTTTAATCTATTTATTTTATTTTAAAAAAACTGTTATGTATTTTAGAGAGTAATCGCACACGCAGACGATCGACATTGATCTCAAAATAAGTTTACCTATATGGAAGTCGGACGAAACCTAAGGTCAAACTAGTTTCGTATCACGTCTGACATTAGTGAAGTTTCGTCTGAAGCGAACGACTGGCAACAACGAACGAGAGCGGAACCACGGCGGACGGACAACACTCCAAACAGGAGATGTTTGGAGTAGTGTTGTCTGTGCTTATGGAACACGCTGGTTATCCGCCGTGATTTCGCTCTCGTTCATTGTTGATAGTCGTTCGTTGCAAACAAAACCTCACCATGCAGTCAGATAAAACCTAAGCTTGAAGGCCCACTATCGCCGTAACTGGTCAAAGATACACTTTTGTAACAGATGGTTACGAAACGCTACATACAGGTCTAGCTGTGGTTCATTTAGACACAGGACAAGTCAGTTCATCACACGCTGTCTTTATATCAAGTAACCTGACAATCACCTCACTCCGTTCTTAATACAACGCTAGCAGTGCGAGAACCCGCTAAAAATAGATTAACACGCTAACGGCAGCGCAGAATAAATAAGTACGATTACGCGCGTGCTTTTGCTGCGTGTCCAAAATGTTGTTAAAGTTCATTAGGTGTGTCGAAAGGCATAACAAACACAAATGGTGCTGAAATGTGTCCTCGGATTCATTATGCGTTATTGTATTTTAATTTTAGTTTTGAACCGTGGAAGTCGAGCAAAACCTAAACACACTTAGTGTAAAGCACACTTAATTTTCAAATCACTATTTTTTGGCTCGATGAACATGGTCGCAATTAAAACTATAAACACGATTTTATATATATATATAAATATATATATATATATATATATTGACCTCCTTCAGATTGCTTGTGCCAATCAGCGTCCTTTCTTCTCAACATGGGTTTCCACCGTTTGCTGGCCTTCTTTCTCCAGGACCGACAGTCCATCGTCCAGAAAGCTAATCATCATTTATTATTTCCGGCAAGTTGGTTGCGGACGTGGTCCATCAAAACTAGCCTATTCCATATATCTGCAGGAGGAGGCATAGAATCTGTGCCTCTGGTTGCTGGGATCAGGTCCCATTTATATCCAGATCTCCTAGCCGCGTGGAGTTTGGAGGGAGTTACGCTGAGAATCGTGTCGAGGACTTTATATTCCTTGGCGTCAACAGTAGACTGATGCTACTGTAGGCGACGTCTATCCAATTTACGCTTGTATCGTGTTTGTCAGAGCTTGTCAAGTAATCAGAGCCCCAGACCCAGTCGCACAAAGCCCTCGGGTCGACGTCTGCCTTTGAGAGAGAGAGAGAGAGAGAGAGAGAGAGAGAGAGAGAGAGAGAGAGAGAGAGAGAGAGAGAGAGAGAGAGAGAGAGAGAGAATATTAGGCAAGGTCCGTAGCGTGCCAATAACGGTGTCTTGTACCCCGTGGGACAACGGACAATGAAGCGCCTTTCAGTCTGTACACGCTGTTTTTTTTTTTTTTTTTTCATGATCCCCACCACTCTCGTTCTCGAGTCCTAGGTCCTTGCCCTCCCAGGACCAACTAGTTTACAAATTTGATTCAGCTTATGCGCCCTGACTGCGTTGAGCGTTCCTCTTCGTAACCCTTGCCGGGGGCCTCAGTGTTTTTTTTTTTTTTTTTTTTTTTTTTTTTTTTTTGGGGGGGGGGGGGGGGGGGCTCTAGGACTAAGGCGCCATATCTCTGTATGCGCTTGGTCTATCAGCTATCCTATTCGCGACGTTTTTTAACTGGGCCGTGACTGTCGCGGAGACGATCATGGCCCGGCGAAAGGGCCAACTGAGAAACTGAGACAGATCAAATTCTAGCCGCGTCTGGAGAGCTTGAGGCACTTCTCTTGATCTATCACAGTCGACAGAGCCCAGTTTGTTTCAGATCAGGTCGAGATGGGATCTCTGCGCTCGGGAAAACCCATGCGAGCCCCCCCCTTTCCCCCCACCCCACAAATACCATCCTTGAGAAGTCTTCTCACAGTTCCTGTCGATTTTATATCGAACCAACGTTGATCGTAGTAAGAACCTCTCGGTGAGTTATGTAGGCACCACTCGTCAGCTATTTCAGTTAACCCTTCTCCCGCGCTTGGCGGCGGACGTGACGAAGCTACCTTACTAGTGGCCTCCTGCAGCAGTACTGCCTTTTGACGTCGTGCTCGAAGTAATCCAAGAACGGGGCAACCAAAAAGCTAATGTCAAAGCGAAAGCAATCACAGAGTCACGGTAGCTTTTCCATGGTAAATGATCCAATAAAACAGCCCTGTCCTCTTTGACGGAAGAACACAGGTTTATGTTTGAGGCAAGAGGCATGGAACCTCATGAGCCTCCGCAAAATGCGGGGGCTTATGAGGATCTATGCCTCTTGCAGGTGTGCGTCATGACTTTGAGGACTTAGTACCGTCTTCGTGTGTCCTTTCATTACCCTGCTGACTATTCCCCGCACTATTATGAACCCGCTCCTCGATCGGGTCGCGTTGTGAGTGAATGGTTGGAGACCTCGCTAGCTTGAACCTTTTGGGGTCCACTGAACCTTTGCAAGACGCATTGATTCTCACGAGCCTCTGCTAACCGCAGGGGCCTGTGGAGGTCAACGATTTTTGTTACTTGATACCGTTTTATCTGTATTCAACTACAAGCTGAGGAGAATGCGAGTGGACTGTTTTGGAGCCCCCGCGGAGAAGGAATATGGGCGATAGATAGTATAATGGCATTTGAAGGAGTACCAGTACCTGACTCGTTTCTGTCCCTCACACCTGTCTGTTTTTCAATGCTTTTCCCTCCTGTCGTGCTGGTTACCTATTTTACGATTAACAGACTGAAAGGTGTGCCGGGATGACTATTAGCGCGTGACTCTGGAAACCTGGACCGGCGTGCATAAGGTTTTCGAGCCGACATGAGCCGTCGTTGGCTCGCGCATATTCGTTCGCGAGCCAACAACGGCTGATATCGGCCCGACGACCTTTTGTTGGCTGAGCTATTAACTCGCGCCCTAGTATACCGAGTGAGACACACGATTGACAATCGTCGGATTGACAATAGCATGTGAAATGTAGTTGGCCACAGTGCCTTTTGTGAATGGGGAACCGGCAATAATAAATGTATACAAAACAGAACGTATGAAAAGTAAAAGTGTAACATAATCACAGAGAAAAGGCGAATGAAACTGCGCACACAGTAAGGTCAGGTAAGACTCAAGACAGCACTCTTGTGACAGAGGACCTTTATTGCGTGTCGCAGGACCTTATCGTTATTTCTTTTTTTATACCAAGCCGCAACCTGTTCTGTCTATTTCACTGTTAAATACGTTGTCACCCAGGACGGCCACCTGGCAAGATAAAGTAATGGAAAGGCCATAAACTTACATACTTCGTTCTAACCCACACAAAGAAGCAGAAAGTGCAATGCATGACTCATACTCGATTCAATGTCTTCAAAGAAAGTGGTTTGCAAAAAGGGCAAGTGTTTTTGTCAAGAAATAGATTGGGAGCCATTGTGGCCTGGTTGTGGTATCGTGTGAGGTAGGGATATGTTGGCACAACAAAGCTTGTTTGTGTGTGTGTGTGTGTGTGTGTGTGTGTGTGTGTGTGTGTGTGTGTGTGTGGGGGGTGGGGGGTTATGGGGAGGGGGGAGGGGGGGGGAGTGTGGAGGGGGGGTGGGGGTGATCGAGGGGATCAGAGGGGGCTAGGAGGGTGGTGTCCTTTTGGCCAACAGTGTGTTCTTGTCAACATCACTGTCATTGCTAGCGTTCTTGTCATTTTCCCATCCGATCACAATGCCTGACATCTGCAAGAGGCATGGATTCTCATGAGCTCCTTGCATCCGCAGGGAGCTTATGTGAATCCATACCTCTTGCTAGAGAGAGCGGCCACATTTGTTCACGTTTCTTCTACGCACACGGAGGACGTGGACCTGCTTAAATCTGTGCTTGTCCCCGGCCAGAGACCTTTCTCAGACTTGGCCAATCTGCAGATTCCTTTTCCCCTCCCCTCTCTCTTTCCTTCTCCCTCTTCCTCGGTCCTCTGACATTTCCCCCACGTGTTTGGCAACTGAAGTCAGCAGCATGGGAAAGAATGTCCTCGTTGGTGACGGATGACAAGCTTTATCTGCTTTTTTCCCCCATCTTACAGTACCACCTGTTGGAGGTGGGCGGACCTAGATAGCTTAAAGGGTTAACCCATAATATGATGGGGCTGATTAAAAAAAAAAAGCTGATTGTCCTGTGAAGGATACATGACAGATTAGAAGATCGTGATATATCAACCATTTTATTTCAAGGGTGGTGCCAGAATAGCTTGGCGCTTGAGGCGCCAAGCAATTCTGGCACCACCCTTGAACTATCATAGTCAACCTAATTTCTAGCAGTAATGTATCAAGATGAAGAGGGTTAAGCGAATGCCAACTTCTAGCTGAAACTGGTTGTATCTCTCGATTCGCTTCCGCTGATCAGCTGTAGCGAATCGAGGGAGACAACCACGTTGCCCTGAGCTTTGTGGAGCCTTAGCTTTTGGTCCGTCTCCTTCGACCTACACGCGGTGTCAAACAGCATGTGGGACCGTGATACCACAATTGGTGAATGTTTGTTCTGATTTGTGTGTGTGTGTGTGTGTGTGTGTGTGTGTGTGTGTGTGTGTGTGTGTGTGTGTGTGTGTGTGTGTGTGCTTAGTGGCGCCATTCCTTATAGCTGAAGTATCATTATAAATAAAGAACATTATTGAAAATGAATATTTGGAATAGACCCGTCAATAGTAAAGGTTAGGTGGCTGCTCTAGTTAGAAGATCATGTTGTCCCACTGGCTTCGTGTCCCGCTATCAGAATGTGCTTGACATTTCCAGTCGTCACACTTTGAGGACGACATCGTCACTTCCGCTGTCTGAACCAGAGTGCACATGAAGCCACTCATTACCGCCTAAGAGGCATAAATTCTCACGAAGCCCTGCGGCTGCAGTGGCACATGAAAATCTATGCTTCTTGTACACGAGTGGGTCTGACTGGTGGACTGTTTTCACAGTTTGCAGATCGCGGCTTTATGGGCAGTTAGTTATACCACCAAAGTCGCCACCGCACGGAACCGGCCGACGCCAATCAGTCGAATGTCAACAGTCACACTGAAGTTAAACTCGAAAATGTCCTCCTGAGAGACAGTGATGCAAGTTCGTGCTGCCAGCAACAGAGCAGCAAGATCAGGAATCAACAGCAAGAGGCGTATTTATTCTCACGAGCCGCTTCGTCTGCAGAGGTTTATGAGTCGGTTCCTCTCGCACGTGGTGCGTGGCCGGTGTGACTGACAAAATGTCAATGACTTTTGTACTGTTAGCAACCGGTCACAGTTTAATTTGCGCCACGAAATAGGCCGTTTGTAGCACGTTCAGTAAATACAATGTCATCCATTGTGCATGGCCCGCGTTTAGTAGCCCTCTGACAGGTCAGCCTCAGTATCGGTACCTGTGAGCCGTAAAGTCAGAACGCGTCATCAATCGCCGTCACGTTATCGCCTCCAACGCTGAATTTGCTTCTTTAGACTTGTAAAGAAAAATCAACTGGTAAGCCGCAAGTGATGGGGGGAAAAAAAAATTGTTCGAAAAGCACAAGGTTCTCGGACCGATGTCAGCCTTAGCTGGCCCGCGCACGGCCGTGCGCGGGCCAGCTAAGACTGACATCGGTCCTCGGACCTTTTGCTCACCGTCTGAGCCCAGACACCAGTGCGCAGTATAACGCCTACAGAGTGCGTTATGCTCGACGCTGACCTGTATCAAATCTGCTGACTCAAGCGGAAATTGACGTCTAGACCCTGATAAAGCTCACTCACGCAACTAAACCCAGGTGTCTAATTCAGATACCTTTGAAGCCTGAACGCCTACGACCACCTGAACGTGAGGTTTACGGATGTAAATGTTTGCTGGGCGTGTTATTTTGGGCCGGTGGCTGCTGACTTTCAGGTTCAAAACCGGTACCCAAACGACATTTGACACGCAAGTGGTTAATGACATGTGCTTGGGGGTGGTAGGGGGTGGGGGTGGGGGGGGGGGGGGCGAACAGGATACGCCAGGACATAGTCACACTACCAGCCACATTCTGTTCTCATACATGGCCTCAGCTTCCATTTATTCAGTGAGGTATTCTAAATCTCATACAGCCATGAGAACTCCAGCGGAAGGTGGGCTGGGCCATAGTAGTTCAAACAATTAACGATTTTGGGTTTTAACGTCAGTTTTGTTGTTGTTTTCTTCTGCAATTTGCTACCGCGAAGGTGGTTGTGAATACGTGGGACCGTGTCCGAGCTCGAGCCTTTGACCTTCCGGGAAAATGTCCACCTGAGCTATCCCCCACCCCCCACCCACCCACCCACCTCCTTGGTCATCCGAGTTGCCGCTGCTGGCAGGTAGACATTGAAAACGCTTCCCAAACGTTATTATTGCGATATAACTGGTGCTACGAACGGACAAGCTAACACATTAGATGTCAGTAGTACTTTATTTCTGGTCGAAACGAAACCTGCAATTTGGCTGTTGGTACATTTTGTCGAGATGATTCCTTCTGACAAAAAGCGCTACCGGCAGCCGAAGAGTTGGACACATTCTACCCCAGGACCGAAATCCCCAAATTTTGAAAGTTGCATTCTGAAGGACTGTATGACAATTTTACAGATAGATCGAGCATGATAGTTCAAAGGTGGTGCCAGAATAGCTTGGCGCCTATGGGCGCCAAGCTATTTTGGCACCACCCTTGAACTATCATCCTCGATCCATGTCTTGCTGTGGTGTGTCGGGGTTGAATGAGTTAATACCAGTGACAGTTCACACCGACACTTGTTTGATCTGAACACGTGCATGTGCGTACATGTGCAGTCTACCGGGAATTACTTCTCAATTTCAGGATGCAATTGAACTTACGTCTACCAACAACAGGTATCCATTGGCGTGGGCTCCTGCAGCCATTGGCTGACGCCGGCAGGGCCCATGACAATCCATGCCTCGTGCTGGCAGACTGAAGTGTTTGCGGACGTGCTGACTGGGACATGTATCGACGCGGGGTGTATGAGCGCCAGAGATGCCGGTGCCAAAGCGTGAGTCATAGCCTGACAAGTGGAACAGGAAGCCCTTTATTTCCACCATCTGCAGTCAACATATATTTTTGAAGAAAAAAAAAAAAGAAATAAAAAAAAAAGCAAATATGTTAATTATTTGTGAAAAGTGACATTGCCAATGTATTACTGATATTGAAAATCTCACAGGCTTCTCACTATGGACATGCTGGCTTTGGTCAGATCGTGACGACTCAATGCGCGAAAGGTCATCGGGCCGACGTCGGCAGTGGTTGGCCTCGCACGGCCGTGCGCGGGCGAACGGCGGCCGACGTCGACCCGATGGCCTTTTGCGCATTGTGGATGTGCTGTCTCTAGTATAGATTCTTGCAGAACGTGAAAGTATAACGAACGAAAAGATCAGGCTGATTTATACCTGCGTTCGTTACACGGAGGAGGTACTGAGGGATTGGTCCTCGGCCACTGAGAGGGGTCCAATCCACGTGACAGTGCCGGCCTGGGCACCGGCAGTGGCCTGAAAATGTGATGACATCACGTCCACATTGTTGAATCAAGGGTCACGCCCAAATATTTGAAACTGTCAACAATTCCTACAGTTTTACTATCGATGGTTATGGCGCCATCTAAGGGGCCCTTGCTGCGGAAATCAAAGACCACCTCCTTTGTCATGGGAACACTTAATTCCCAAAAATTCTCTTGGCACCATGCAGACAGGTCGGCCACAGTGTCCTTATACACACTGAAAGACTCGCTGTTGGTAACTCGATCCACCACTGCCATGTCGTCAGCAAACGCGACGAAGGAATTGGAGTCGTTTTTACTGCGACATACAGTAGGTAGATTACAGGGCTTGCCACACAGCCCTGTGGGGCGCCCGTGTTGGTGGTGATGCTGGGGGAAAGGGTGTCGCCCACACTAAGTCTAACACGCTGGGGTCTGTCACTGAGAAAGCTGTACACCCAATGGATGAAGGTAGGTGGAACTTGCAGATCTAGCAGCTTCTCAAGCATTTTGTGGCGCTGAATGGTATTAAACGCGCTCGAATAGTCCACAAAGAGCACACGTGCGTAGGTGCCTGGAGTGTCCAGATGACTGATAACTAAATGCAGCAGAGTGGCCACCGCATCCTCCACACTACGTCCATGCCGGTAGGCAAACTGGTAAGGGTCCAGCTTGTCCTGCACAAGTGGCGCGAGTTTACTGAGGATCAGCTTCTCAAGAGATTTTATGGGGAGAGAGTTAAGGGCCCACGGGTCTGTAGTCATTCAGTTCTTTAGGAGAGTTTTTTTTTGGGAGACAGGAACGATGGTACTTGACTTCCACAGGGTGGGGACAACCCCGGAGTCTACGGATGCCTGATAGAGGGGCTGGTATGCAGGTGACAGCTCGCTTGCACAGCACCGGAGGAGACGACCCGACACGTTGTCAGGTTCAGCTGCCTTCCTGACGTCGGTACGTTGGAACAGTCGCGTGACGTCATCCTCGGTGATGGTGATGGCGCCGGGGATGGGGTGGGGGGGGGGGGGGGAAGGGGCGGGGGAGGGGGGTGGGGGGGGGTGGAGGAGCTGCGTGCACTCGGGAGTGAAGTCGTGCACGTCGAACCGCGCGTAGGACTGATTCACGTCCGCTGCGTCGGGCATGTTAGTCAGAGATTATTCTTGAGCTGCCACGGCCTGTCAGTCTCCCAAGTTTTGAACGAACGCTACAGCCGCCCAAGCTGCAAGAGACATAAACCCTCATGAGGATTTACGTCTCTTGCTAGTTCCTATGTTCTTTATGCCTGTTATTTTTGGTCACATTTACATCTGTGTTATTCACACGAATGTCAGTGTGCACTCGTGTCACACGCGCAGTTCGTGATTACTGACAGTGAAGGGGTTAATGTATAGGAATGAAAGCCAAGCAAACAAGAGGTTCTCGGACTGGTGGGGGGGGGGGGGGGGGGGGGATCGTTGGTGATCGGCACAGACCTGAAGATCTTTTGCTTACTGCCCTCACGGCGCTGTGTCGGCCACACCAGAGCGCGCGCTACGAGCAGAATCCTTACGAAAAACAAAAACCATAAAAAACTCAGTTATTACAGTGGCCTTTGATGTTGCTGATTGCGACACTATTTTCCTGTTTGCACCTGCTTGCCTTTCATAAATGTGTCTATTAACTCTCCGTGGACGCACATTTGGGTTCATTCAAAGACCGCAACCGTCCAAGAATCTTGGATACAAATTGGTCTCAGCAAGAGGCATAGATCCTCATGAGCCCCACGCAACTGCGGGGGGCTCATGAGAATATGTGCCTCTTGCAGTTGAACTGATCGTGTTCAGTGTTTTTCTGGAAAGCGAAGTTGTGGGGTCAGCTCTATACACAGCCGGTTCGCGGCTGCTTGTTTGATGTTTTGCAAGGGTGATCACTGATGGTTTTTAACTCATTCTGGACGGAAAATCGCCGAAGTGCAAACATTACATGATGCATCGAACGCATTTGTGCGCCAAAATAAAATCTTGATACACCCATTGTAATTTTTCCAGCGTGCGTGACTCATTTCCCGATGTTATCATACCAGGCACTTTATTCCTGTATACCATTCACTTTATGTCTGTTAAACAGGGCCGACGCAGTGCTAATGCGTGCTGGTCTGTGATTTTGGACCTTACGGCCTAAAGGCCGTAAGGTCCAAAATCACAGAACAGGACACGAAACGGAACGGCCTTGGGCTGTAACGCCAAAACTCACAGACCTGCGCGCATATGATATTGATCTGTGAATATAGAACTCCGTGATGCGTAAACTAGTTGTAATTCAAATACTTTTGGTGTGTTTATGTTCGCGCTAGTTACACATAGGCTAGGGTAGAGAAATGCGTTTTTCACCATGTACACTCGACTTCGCTTATAACAAAGGTCGGATTCATCAAAAGTCGGCTATATAACAACACTTCAAGTTTTCTGGAGGTCAGTGCTGACAGCACCTTTTTCGGCTATGCGAATTACTTCGCTTGTAACAAAACCTCGGAATAACAATGCGATCATAATGATGCGTCCCCGTGTGGTTTGTTATGTCCGAAGTTTGCTGTACATCAGTGCACAGTATGTGTTTCTTTCAGTCGCTATACAGTCACTGTAAAACAATGCATTGGTGAGATTTCTTTTGCACCGCGGTGGAACGACTACGGACAACGACCGAGAGCGAATTCATGGCGGATAGCCTGCTTGTAACTAGAGCACAGATAACGCTCCGAAAATCTCCAAGAGGCATTGATTATCACGAGCCCTCTGGGCCCGTGATGATCTATGCCTCTTGGAGGATTATTGGAGATTTATTTGGAGATTTATTTATTTATTTATTTGGAGTGTTGTCTGTGCTTATGGAATAAGCTGGTTATCAATCACTATTTCGCTCGCGTTCGTTGTCGGTCGGTTGTCATTCGTTGCAAACAAAACCTCACTACTGAATGACTTGTTTTAAAGGCCCACTGCCGCCGTAACTGTTCATAGATACACTTCTGTAACAGATGGTTACAAAACGTTACACACAGGCCCAGCCTCGCTATGGCTCATTTAGACACAGGACAATCCAGTTCACCACACGTCGTCTATATCAAGTAACCTCACAATGACTCCACTCCGTTCTAGAAATAAAACGCTTTCAGTACGAGAAACAGCTAAAGATAGATTGACACGCCAACAGCTGAACAGAATAAATAAGTACGATTACTGACGCGTGTGCTTTTTGCTGCGTGTCCAAACTGCTGTTAAAGTTCATTAGGTGTGTCGACAAGGCATAACAATCACAAATGGTGCTGAAATGTGTCTTCAGATTTATGCGTAACGGTACTTTCAACTACAGTGACTAGAACAGTAGTCACCGTGTGCGTCGATACACAGCGTGAAAACACATTTCTCCACCCCTAGCCTGTGGTTGTTACTGTCGCTGTTGCTGTTTGTGTCAGTGCTTTTGTAAGGTTGTCATTAATTTGCTGATGTGGTGGTGGTAGTTTCCCTCGTTGTTGCTGCCGCTGTTGCTAAATGACGGTGCTTCCCAAAAACGGCATACAGGTTGCTGCGTCAGCAAACTCTCCCTCGATCCCTGTATAGTCGACCCAGCCAGAAATCGATGCCAGCCGAGAAAGGAAAGCTCCCATCAAATCGCGCTCACGACCCACCCTCCCTCGCCTGCGGTCTCCCCTCTCGTCCCCCAATGCCCCTTCCGTCTCCCCCAAGCTGCCCAGTAGGCAAAAGGCTATCGGGACGAAGTCGGCCGCAGTGGGCCCGCGCACCTTCGTCCCGCTCGCCTTTTGCGTACTGAAAACCAGACACCAAGCGCTTTCGATCTGCAATGAAGGAGGCACATTACCAACGGGGAGACTGGTGGTGGACCAAAAGCGCGCACTGGTTGTCTCCTTTGATTCGCTATCTCTGCTGATTCAGCGTTAGCGAGTCGAGGGAGACTGACAACCAGTGTGGGATAACGCCAGACGCCGAGCTATTCTGACGTACACCACCGCCCTTGAACTATTGTGGTCCGGGGAGACGCCTATATTTTGTGCCACCAGCCTTGTGCTGTCATGGTCTGTTTTCGATTGGCTGCCCTCTGCCGGAGCTGGTACAAAGGAAGGACAGCTTCTTTGGGCTCATCACTATACATGTAGCTACAGCAAATGGAAGGATTTGTACCTCCGGTCGCAAACTAAATTAGAAATATATGTGTCTCTTACTCAAAGTGCATGCGTGTTTTACAGTTGAGTGAAGGAGGTTTCCTGGGGTTCAGGCTGCGACTTGCAGCACTGATTGTGTAAAGAGACGTCTGGCAGAGACGCGGGCGATCTTTTCACCCCCTGAAGATGGCCATCATGTGGTCACTAGCTCAAACCCCTCATCACTTCCTCCGTTTGAGAGATATAGATATACATGAGGAATGATGCCTTTCTGCAAGAGGCGTAAATTCTCATTAGCCCTTGCGATGCAAGGGCTCATGAGAATCTATGCCTCTTGCAGACGGAAGAGGCTTCATCTTGCCTCAACCCGTAAGACAGTCTTTGACGCCTCCTTTAGAAAGCCTTACATCTTCGGCTCCGCGGCTGTTGAATTCGATTCCATTTGCCTTCTGTGGCCATTGTCACTCGTTGTTCCTCTTACTGCAGTTGTGGCATTTGCATCGTTTTCAAGACCGTCGCCAATGCGGGACGATACACAAAATAAAAGGTAGACCAATGGTAGTGCTTGAGCATCGAAGGGCGCCAATCAAATCGGGTTCCACCTTGACCTTGCACGGTCGTTCCACATTTCACCATGAGATGCTTGAAGTGTTTTGTGACGTGGACCTTGTGGTCTGGAAGTCAATGAATCAGTCATCTAGTGAATTAGTCCATCCATCCTTATTTCCTTCCATCCATCCATCCATCCATCCTTCCATCCATCCATCCATCCATCCATCCATCCATCCATCCATTCATCCATCCATCCGAGCCTCTAGCCAACCAACCAATCAGGTCAGCCCGCAATCCACCATTCTACTGCTGATGGCTGATGTTCTTTAGTTCTTGAAGAGCATTCCATTTTTGAAATGGTCGGGATTTTAGTTCTTTTGTAGTTCCCGTCACGTTTTACACAAGATCTTGTATAGCTCTTGTCACGTTTTCACGAACGGTAAATCAAGAGCTGACTACTGCCATCTAGGTCTGCGCGACTAAATTGGTTCCAAATACCAAACTCAAGTTTTCTTGACAGGTTTCATTTGTTTTATTTTCAACGAAATTTCCGTTGATGGAATTATTTTGCGCTTGTTGGTCTATGAGTTTGAGCCTTACGGCTTAAGCCGCAAGGCCCAAACTCACAGACCGCACACACTTAACCCATATCATACTGAGGCTGAAAGCTTCAAATCTGTACACTGCCATATGCAAGCTACATTATAGTACTTGCATATAAGGAGACAGACCAATGGCTTTAGTTTCAGGGTGGTGCCAGAATAGCTTGGCGCCTAGAGGCGCCAAGCTATTCTGGCACTACCCTTGAACTATTTTAGTCAAACGTATTTCACACACGGGTGTATTCCGAATGATAAGGGTTAAAGCTAAACCACTCTCTTTTAGAAATTGTAAGGCCAAAGTTGCTAAGAAACACAGGCGTTGGCTGAGAAACGTTTTTGGTGATTTATCACCTCTTTTATACTTCTATCACAGTGGTCTCAACCATAACCATTGCTAGAAAGTATGCTCGTTAAAACTGCGAGCCGAGTTTTCTGTTTTGCTTTTCTACTTGCGTTATTTTTGTTCTCGTGTTGAGGCAGGAAGTGCTTCCCATGTTCTGCTAATGACGCGTTGAAAAGGGTTTTCGAGTTGTCGACTTTATGTAAAGGATCCTCTTGACCGGGTAACGGTACGTTGTTAGCGCCGTTAGCTCGACCTTAACCCCTTTGCTGCCGAGAAAAATGTGAACACGAGCCAACTGCAAGAGACATAGATCCTCATGGGCCCCCGCGACTGCGGGGGCTCATGAGGATCTGTGCCTCTTGCTGAGACCAGTTTGTATCTATGTCTCTTGGACGGTGTTTGCTTTTGGTCGTTGAATCAGCCAAGATTTCAGAAACAAAAACTGCACGTACAGCGTACTTGCTGTGGCAGTGAAGGGGTTAAAGAGAATGATCGACCATGAGCTATCATGGTCGACGCATGCATCGCCCGAACTTTAATGTAGTCTTCACGGGACAGCTGCATGTTGTGGTGTTTTGGCTTTTTTCGATTAGTTCCGGGTTTAACGTCCACGGCACCGAAGTGATAATGGACGGCCCTGACGGGCAGTTTATGGGGGACAGGGAAATCTATTGCCTACGGAGTACGACCTGAACACTGATCAACTCAGGCGCACTCCAGCTGTGCCACTTTGACTTACCAGTACCTTTCAAAGGACATGCTATTGAACAAATCCGTGTTTTCCCCCTGGATTGCGAGTCCAGCTACCGGGGCCGGGACGGAGATTCGAACCCACGACCCGGCGATTTCCTTCCCTCTCTGCTCCGACGCTTAACCGCCTGAGCTATTTTGGGTGTTGAGTGTCTTGGCTTGATGTCCTAGTGTGTTAAAAGAGCTGTTGTCCTTATTCGCGAGAGAGACCCGGCATTAGCAAGAAAACCTAGGAAAAGTCCACCCGCGAACACCTCTCAGTCTGCAAGAGAAGATACACATTGAGCGCTAGAACTTACTTACTTACTTACGCCTGTCACCCCTCCCAGGGTATAGGCCGTCGACGAGAGACCTCCAGCGACTCCTGTCCTGTGCTTCTCCTTCGATTTTACTCCAGGTGGTTCCCAGTCTCTTGATGTCTGCTTGGAGGTCTCGACGACAGGTGTTTCTCGGCCTACCTCTTTTCCTGGGGGTTCGATGATTGTGTCCCTGGATAGAGAGAGGCGGCTCGGTCCTGTGGCTTCCGAAGACTTCCGGCTTTCACCACACGACGTCGTAAATCTTCTGGTAGAAGAACCTTCCTCCTCCAGGAAAGGAATTGCTGTTGGTCTATTCGTCGGCGTTTCTGTAGCTATTTCCTTATTTGCAGGGTGGGGAAGCAACCCCCACGCCTAACCCCCGTGTCGGGGTCTCCTTCCCTTAAAGCATGTTGGTTCACGGGACCTTATTTCATTCGGTGCACCCCTCTCACGAGAGACCCCCTATCCACCACCCAGGGGACGCGCCTCAACGCCGTATGGTCCCAGCGCGATGGAGCGCTAGGACTAGGAGCTACATTCTCAGTCTAGAGAGTTGTCCGTCACAGACTACATGCCAGTTTAGCCCAGAGACGGGTCGACCATGATAGTTTGAGGGCGGTGCCGAAATAGCGTTGACACATTCGAGACGTGCCGCATTCGTACACGCGGGCTTTATGCCGCTTATCCGCATGCGGCTCGTCTCGAGTGAATCTGGAATGAGTTAACTCATTCTACCCCAACACCGAAATCCCCAAATTTTGCCGTTGTCCTCAGAAGACTGCACTCTAGTGCAGGACACACATCGACCATGATAGTTCAAGGGTGATGCCAGAATAGCTTGGCGCCCATAGGCGCCAAGCTATTCTGGCATCACCCTTGAACTATCATGGTCGATCCTTATCTTGCTGTGGTGTGTCTGGGGTAGAATGAGTTAACCCGCACTGTCTCACGAAGTTATAATACACTCTCATTCACATGACCACAAACCTGTATGAATACAGGTCAGTTCGACTAGAAATTGTGCTGATGTCATTTTGTGTCCTTCCGGACGAGAATTTGGACAAGGCTCATCTAGTGTGAACGTGTGACATCGTCCCGTTTCGCTTCCCCCAACAATAAAAACTAGTTTATTCTCCTTGATGAAGAAGGGAAGTGGGTGTAGTGTGTGAATCGAAACCACAGCCATATTATGAGTCACCCGGCCCGAGTATATAACCAACTATTGTCAACCCCTTCAACGCCATGGACTCAAACTGTGTTGCTGACTGACTAGATCCGGCTTAGTGTTGC
The DNA here is from genome assembly GCA_036245525.1 of Semisulcospira habei. Classification (NCBI taxonomy): domain Eukaryota; kingdom Metazoa; phylum Mollusca; class Gastropoda; family Semisulcospiridae; genus Semisulcospira; species Semisulcospira habei. Next base: position 84,966,163 of record BTPG01000008.1, on the reverse strand, counting down.
TAACATCTTTCTTCGATGTATACTGAAGCCAAAAGAGCCCCTTGGCATCAGCAAAGAGGCATCGAGCCTCATGTGCAAATGCGGGGGCTCAAAAGATCGATGCCTCTTTGCAGATGGGTTCTCTGTTCGCTGTCTCACGGCAGTGAAAGTAAAACCACCAAAGTCCTCTGAGCGTGTTACGAATGCGATAAAATTGTATAACGCGCGCACGTGCTTTGTGAGATTTAGACGTCGCGGCTCTGGGTCGTTAGGTCCAAAATCTTGGGCCAGCCACACGGATAAAAGTAATTCACGTTTCAGTGTGCTGTTCTGTGATTCTGGCCCTTACGTCTTGACGCCGTAAGGTCCAAAATCACAGACCAAGACGGAGATGAAGCATTTCAAGTGTCCGGTGAAGATGCTTGTTGAACTTCCATGGCCGCGAGCTCTGAAAGCAATTTGGAGATGAAGTTTAACTCATTTACCCCGACGGCCGTATTTCACAAATTTTGGAGGTGTCATCTAATGACTATGCACCAGTTGCAGGAGATGGGCCGACCATGATAATTCAAGGGCAGTGCCAGATTAGCTTGGCGCCTTTGGGACCAGAGTGACCGGATGCATACCTGGGTGGGACCGGTCTTGCTCTTTTACCACCAAGGGACCAGAGTGACCGGATGCATACCTGGGTGGGACCGGTCTTGCTCTTTTACCACATCTGGCACTACCCTTGAATTATCATGGTCGACCCATCTCCTGATGTAGTGCGTCAGGGCTGAAAGGGTTAAGTGTGTCACGTTTGCACTTTAAAAAAAGATTGTTAGTGGGTTTGCACATTCTGAATACTTGAAGGTTTGGTTTTTTTTATATAAAGAAAAGGTTTAGGGCGTGTGCATTGAAATGTTTTTCACTTAAATATTCGTCACGTTTATTGTGCCTGTGTCGTGTGAAAAAAAAAGAACTGAAAACCAGACTAGACCGAAGCATAAAGCAAACTAAACCAACCAACCAGCTAATCAACCAACCAACCAGCCAGCCAGCCAGCCAGCTAGCTAGCCAGCCACACAACCGACCCAAGGAATAAAATAAACAACGCTTAATGGTTCAAGTTCATACTAATAATAATAGTTCAAGGATGGTATCAGTATAGCTTGGCGCCTACAGGCGCCAAGCTGTTCCGACACCACCCTTGGACTATCATGGTCAGTATGTCTCAGCCCAGAACTGTGACATAGACAACAACGAATATAATCTAAAAGCATTGATAATGTCACTGGTGAAATGAGCTAAAGGCTATACCTTATAGTTCATGGAGATAGATCGACTATGGTAGCTCAAAGAATAGCTTGGCGCCTTCAGGCGATTCGTCCATGTTGTAGTACATTGTGTGTTTCACTCGTTGGAAATGTGCCTCGTATACGCGGCATCAAGCCGCATATCCCAAAGCAGCCACACATAGTCTCCAAGCCGACCAAGTGCATGTGCACCGAAGACCGGGTGCATGTGCACGTGACGGTTGACCTGACCCTCCCTCCCTAGGTCCTTTTGTGATGAACAACCATGGTCCCTATTTTAAACTTCATAGACCACAGCGCCTGCAGATTAAATCCTGGGTAAACAAACTCATTCGCCGTGTCCTTAAAGCGGGCTCCTGGGGCCTCAGTGGAGGCGGCTACAGCCCGGTGATTCTGTTGTTGACACCAGTTTAGCGCTGGTCTGTGATTTTGGACCTTAAGGCTTCCCTACACGGAGAAACGAAATACACAAGAAAGGAAACATTTTCATTGTATCGAAATGCCTCCTCCGCACACGCAGAAACGCGGTGAAAATTCATTTCGATTGGTACAGGGGAGGTAACTCTTCACAGACAACATGCTCCGGTTGTATTGGTTGATATCGCCGGTCATATTTCTGGTTACTGACCTTAAAAATTAAACATATAAGACATGTGTGCCTTCGCTTACACAATTAAAGTGAATTTCCCAACCATATCGAATAAACTTAAGAGCTTTTGAATGCGCGTACTAGTAAACAGGGATGTTCAGTCAAGTCAGTGAATCAACTCGAGGATCTCGAAGCGATAGCCGCCATCTTGTAGGCTTCGCAGCGACAGCACTGAGATGAAAGTGGGGTTTAGAAAACTGACTCCTAAGATCATGTTTTGTGGTACTTTAGTGATGATTCTTTACAGATTCCATTTCGAAAATGATCCTCCGAATTAAATCTTACAGAATCGTGCGGTCACATCACGCGTTTTTAGCCACAACAGACCTGACTACACCCCATCGCTTTGGGCCCGCCATCTTCAGTGTTTTGGCCTGAATGACTGACGTCAGATTAACATGTTTCGGCGAAATGTTTCGCGAATAGAGACAGGTTCTATTGCTCGAAATGTGCCGTTTCGCATTTCGTGAAACTGTGAAATGTTGTAGAAGTTGTAGAAATGTCTGAAATGCGGACATTTCGACAAAATGTTCCGTTTGGTGTCTCCGTGTGAGGAAGCTTTTCCAAGAAATCACAGACCTTTCGCAGTGTGTGAGTCCTCCTGAGCGTCTGGCATTCAGTTCATCAGTCTCTCTGATTTGGACCCGTGCCATACCCCACCTTGCGCTTCATCACTCTCGGGCGCTGCTGTCAGGGTGTCATCCATCGACCATTGCGTGCTGTCTGCCATTACAGAGGGTTAACCCTTTGGCTGTCGGTAGCTCCGTTTAGGCCCCGCCACACGTGCCGGTTGTGCCCCGATTTTGAAGCCGATTCCGATCCGATTGCGATCGGATGACCTCATATATCCGATCCGGTCCCAATCGGCTGGGAATCGGGTGTCTAGAACCTGCTCTATTTTTCCGATCCGAATCGGTCCCGATCGTAAGCTTCAACCAATCAGAGCGCGTCTCGCAAAGCATGTCGTTTTAGCACGGTTTGCAAATGGCGGAACACGCATGTTGTGACCAGTACCACCGCCGTTGCCGCTGATGTTTCGCACGCCTCTTCCCGAATATGATGCAAAACTGCTGATAATGCAAGCACATCATCATCACTGTCAAAACTAGCAGTCATTTTGCAGAACAGGTACGACTTTGATCTTCGGTTCAAACCGGTCGGCTAAACAAGTCGGGAAATATGTGGCAGTGCACACGTTTTTTAGTCCGGCCCGATCACCTACCGATTCGAAAACTGATCGGGAATCGGCCTCAAAACCGGGCATGTGTAGCGGGGCCTTTTGGTTTTGCAATTAAATGCGCATCTGCGGGCATTTTAATTAACTCTCGTCTGGTTATTTATGTAACCTTTTCGTGGCGGAATTAAACCGCGTCTTTTCCGCCGAAAGGAGGTCGTCGGTAGCAGTAAAGGGGTAACGCTGTAATACGTGCGTCATTCTGTTGAATACGTGCGTCATTCTGTTGAATACGTGCGTCATTCTGTTGAATACGTGCGGCATTCTGTTGAATACGTGCGTCATTCTGTTGAATACGTGCGGCATTCTGTTGAATACGTGCGGCATTCTGTTGAATACGTGCGTCATTCTGTTGAATACGTGCGTCATTCTGTTGAATACGTGCGGCATTCTGTTGAATACGTGCGGCATTCTGTTGAATACGTGCGGCATTCTGTTGAATACGTGCGGCATTCTGTTGAATACGCAGTCTGCGGCTGAGGAATGCGTTTTTCACTACGTCAGAGTGTGTGCTACTTTGCTCTCTCAACATTCTCCACTTTAAAAATCCACCAATGATTTGTGACGTACAACGACTAACGCTTGATGAAAAATAAAAAGACGGGCATTTTCGAACGTTGCCGTGGTTTAAAACAGAACTATTTATTTTGGGTTTTGAACCTATCATTAAACCATTCAGCCCTGACGCACTACAGTAGGAAATGGGCCGACCATGATAATTCAAGGGTAGTGCCAGTTTAGCTTGGCGCCTGTCGGCGCCAAGCTAATCTGGCACTGCCCTTGAATCTTATCATGATCGATCCATCTCCTGCAACTGGTGCATAGAGTCCGAAATAGCTCAGGCGGTTAAGCGTCGGAGCAGGAGAGCGAAGGGAATCGCCGGGTCGTGGGTTCGAATCCCCGCCCCGGCCCCGGTAGCTGGACTCGCAGTCCAGGGGGGAAAGACGGGCTTGTTCAATAGCATGTCCGTTGAAATGTCCTGGTAAATCAAAGTGGCACAATTGGAGTGCGTCTGAGTTGATCAGTGTTCAGGTCGTACTCCATAGGTAATAGATTTCCCTGTCCCCCATAACCCGCCCGTCAGGGCCGTCCATTATCACTTCGGTGCCGTGGACGTTAAACCCGAACTAACCAAGCAACCAACCAACTGGTACATAGTCATTAGATGACGCCTCCAAAATTTGGGAAATACGGCCGTCGGGCTGAATGAGATAAGTGTGGAAGGAAGTTGAATATGTTATGTAGCAGATTTTCAAATATGAAATACTGAGGCGCAATAACTGTTTGTTCCGCTTGGCCAGACCTGTTTCATGACGCTTGCGCATTGCAACGGCCTGCTCGTGCGAACTTAACTGGAAGCTGTTAACCCTTTGGCTGTCGGTAGCGGTTTTTGTCGCGATGATTCCTGCAGGAATAACAACCTGACATCCTGCAGGAATCACCTCAAAAACCGCTACCGACAGCCAAAGGTTTCAGACCACAGGCATGGGTTGAAGCTTGAGAAATCGATCACCTCCATAACATGGGCAGAAGGAAATAAAACAGAGTTGCTATTGCTTCTTATGCCTGTGCTTACAGCCTCTCGTATCACCGCTTGACCCAGGGTGACTGACCTACGTGCACGGATGACCAGTAGTGTCTTGCTATAACGTAGTAAGCATCACGTGCCATTTTTGAACTAGAAGCCCACTACCGCTGTACCTGTTTAGATACAGATGGTTACAAAACACTACACACATGCCTGGGTTCATTTAGACAGGAGAATCCAGTTCAGCATAGGTCGTCTTAAAATCAAGTAACCTAACAATGACTCCACCCCTTTTTATAAATACAGTGCTATCAGTACCAGAAACAGCTCAAAAAAGTTTGAAACGCTAACGGCTGCACAGAATAAATAAGTGCGATTACGCATGTGCTGTTGCTGCCTGTCCAGACTGCTGTTAAAGTTCATTAGGTGTGTCGACAAGACATAAGAAACACAAATGGTGCAGAAACGTGTCTTCCGATTTATGCGTACTGGTACGTTAACCTCGTCTGTCCGACACTGCGAACATGCCGCTGATTTGCATAATGCACCACTGTACACAACGAACAGATTAGTGTTATGCGCTCTCACAGTCATACATCCAAACCCATTACCTTCCCTTGGTTGAGAAACAGGGGCCAGCTACGTGCGTGAGCTGAGTCCTGCACCAGCCACTAAGCAAGGTGCTCCGCGACAGCGGAGCACCTTCCTTAGTGGCTGGCGCAGGACTGAGCTCACTCATGCACTGAACTTGCCCCAGAAACGTAACTTACGTTGGTTACTTATTCCTGCCAGCAGGAAACGCAGGTTCTCATGAGCCCCTATGGCCGCTGCACTGAGGGGCCCGTGAGATTCTATGCTTCTTGCAGATGGAATGATTTGAACGAGAGATGTGGTTTTTGCAACAAGCAGTGCATGACGATTCGTATTTCGATAGGAAACCAGCTGGCGCGGCATAACGACGGCATGATGTCACTGGGCGTATCCCAGCGTGGGTCATTGGGATTTGTATAGTCATGGAAAAGTGTAATTAGTCGAACGCTCGGGGTGGGCATGGGAGCCAAGGTGTAGGTGGGTGAGGTGGGGGTGAACGGGACATATTACTCAGAATGACGTGATAGGAGGGTTCATGGGTTTGACTACTTAATTTTTATTTTGCTCCCACGATTTTCGTGACAGAGCGTTGAGTTTATGAATGGGGTATTTGATGTCCTGTATACAAATTAATAAAAAAAAAATTGAAAAAAAATCAGGAAAAGAAAATTTTCTTGAAATCCTGAATCGTGTTTGCTCGATCAATTTACCGTGACAACAAAAACGATGAACATTGTATTCCTTTCACCCCCCTCCCCCTCCCCTCTTCCCTAACTTCTCCACCCTCCCTCTTCCCTAACTTCTCCACCCTAACACCTTAAGCACCACCCACCCGCCCCCACCACCACCTGCCGCAACTAGTGCGTATCACAAAATTATTTGTTAGCCAAAGTTCGCAATATACCGTGAACATCTGCGTTTCTTGCAAATTATAGCGTTTTACTGTTTATGTAAAAAAAAAAAAAACCCACAATGAAACTATGGGGCACATGCACCCCACAACGTGTTTATGATCTCGCTTCCCCCTCAAGAAAACAAACGCACAGTCCGACCAGACCTGCCTACCACCAATTTTTTTTTTATAGTATTTATAATCGCCAAAAATAGTATTCTTGGGGAAAAAATAGTATTTTCATAAAATTGTAGCAGACTATTATCAAAACGTACAAACAATAGAAAAATCAATTTATACTGATAAACTATACCATTCCGTAAAACAGGAAACATTTGCTTAAACATCCCGGACATGGAATCCACACAGGACAAAGGAAGATTTGAATCAACTATAAAACGAACCATGCAGATTTCCACACTAGTTGCTTGTTGACGCAAAATTTTGACTGCTTCATGGGACTGCTTAGAAAACACAGCCTGTAATTACAACTCGTTTCTGGGCATCTGCCAGTCTCTTATGGATATTAGTTGATAAATGCTTTTCAATGTCATTTCGACCATCATGAGCACATGAGAAGTCACAATGCATAGGTTGGTCCTTTCTTTGACATTCGCCAAAATGTCCAATATTTAGCATACTGTGGCAAAAAATACTGGTGCTTAGCTTTCTTTGAGCTAGAAAAATCCACTCTCCTCCCTACTTTGCTCTGACATTTTGTATTTTGAGACTTTATTGACCGACACAACACCCCCCCCCCCCCCCCACCAAAAAAAAAAAAAAAAAAAAAAAAAAATTTTTTTTTTTTTTTTTTTTTTTTTTTGTAAAATCGTAAATTTTAGGCATTAATCGTATTTTCGTATTTTGAAAAAAAAAATCGTAAAAATACGCCCAAAAATCGTAGGGTAGGCAGGTCTGTCAGTCCTGCTACTTGGTTCCTCACCCTGCTCATTCCTCAGCGGGCATAGACTCGCATAACCCCCTGCGAAGGCAGGGGTCATGAGAATCTATGCCTGTTGCTTGCAATAAATCTTCCCTCATTTACCTGGGTTTTTTTTGTATACGGAGGCGGTCAGGCGGTTTGAACGTTGAGACGGCTTTTGTACAACGTTTTATACCACAGATCAATTTCCAACAGCTGAGCCAAGGCCGAGAGAGGTGTCAAAGGGACGGGTGACTCACACAGAAAGAGTAAACACGACGGGGTCATGGGAAATATGGCCATGCGTGATCGGTTTCAACGGTACCTCTACCATATACCATCGCAGTTTGAACGTGCGACAAATCGCCCGGCAAGACCACCCTTCCCTTCTCCCTCCATCTCTTTAAATAAAGTTTCATTTCATGTCATTCTCCTTCAACCCCCCCCCCCCCCCCCCCCCCCACACACACACACACACCCCTCCCACCTTTTTCTGATAACACTCAGTCGTGCCGGCGGTAAGCATGTATGTAGTCGTCTGCTTCCAATCCACGGCAAACGAACTAGTGGATAATAACGTGTGCTGGTCTACGAATTTGGACCTTACGGCTAGAAGCCGTAAGGTGTAATATCCGTAGACCAGCACCACACATGTTTGGAGAGATACCTTTTTAATTTTCGCGCATGCATACATACATATTCGTGGGCGTCCGAACTTGATCTGGAATGTTTTTGTGTTGCAAAATGTGCATGTAACCCTTTCCTGAGGCGCCAAGCTATTCTGGCACCACCCTTGAACTACTATGGTTGATCTGTCTGCTTATCTGTAGTGTAGTGTACAGAACTTTGAAAATCTTCTGCAACGTTCAAACTTTTGTCGAAAGATCGATCAGTCGGTGACGTCTCGGGCAGCTTTTTGATCTGAGGAGTTATAAATCAATAAATAAATCAGCGCATTAATAGGCGCTTTACCCAATTAAATATCGGCTTAAAGCGCCGCCGCGAACTGAACCCAACAAGCACGCTCACGTGAATCACGCGCTTTCATTCACGCACTGTACATAAACACAGAACATTCACGTGGTGTTAAGGGAAAGCTCAAGCGAGCTACTGAAGTTTTTGGAAATTCAAATCGTTTTATATTTGAAATTTGTTAAGTGGGCTGAAATTGATACCAAAGTCAAAATGAACCACGAGAGAAAGGAACACGTTTGTTTGGACAAGCCAGGACAAGAAATATTCTCAACGTTTATTTGTTTAAATTAGACAAAGACAAGAGCTGCTAACCTTTCCTTTTGCCACAATGAAAAGGTATACCTTAGTCACAATGAAAACAGTGGAACCTGTTTTGAGCAATCACCCTTTTTTTTTTGCAAGTAAAAATGGTCTTAACAGCCAAAATGCTCTCTTAAGAGAAGTCACAAAGTGTCACCCGTCATTAAAGACCATTATGTTGGTGGCTACAGCCACAGTCACAACTACAGCTACCTAAATGATGGTCTTTATCGACAGGTGATTTCTCTTCTCACAAGGGTAGTCGCTTAAAACGGGTTCTGTCGCATACTGACGAGCAAAAGAAATGTGACATTTTTGGAATCATCAGAAACTCAAAAGTGTTTCCGATGATTCCAAAAATGTCGCATTTCTTTTGTTCGTCAGTGTACGAAGTACGCTCTGCCCTGCCGTTATGAAAGCAGTGACCCACACACCAGCAGGTCCAGTCAGCCGTACCGAGCCACCAGGTGGGCACAGCGGTAATAACCTGCCGCTTTGTTACATACTTTATTGCGCTTCTGGCTTCGTTGGCACAGCTGGTTATTCCGCACTGAGTCAGTGGGTTATGAACACACAACCTGATTGGCAATCAAGACAATAACCAGCAAAGAAAGATTAGGTCCAAACACTTTGCTAACTGAAATTTTCAGGTTACAACCATTTTTTTTTTCATAGTGAGAAACAAAGAAGAGAGCTGCAATGGGCTATTTTATTTTATTTTTTTAATCTCTCTGACTTCAGCAGGTAACTTGACAAAGTCAGTAGCGGCGACAAGGACGTCAAAGGTGGATTGTTAACACATTCAAGACGTGCCGCTTCCGGTAACGCGGCGGATGCCGCGTATCCGGATGCGGCACGTCTCGAATGAGGTAACATAGGAAATTGGGAGTCTGGAAAACTGCATAAACAACCATGGCACATAATGATTATTATACCACTGAACGGCCCCGCGAGCGCCAGGCCATAATTCCCAAATACCCCACACCTCAAGTAATTTCATACTGTTCGGCTGACACTGAGCAATTACGACAAATTAGAGGTAGCTGTCGGTAGCGGTTTTTGTCGAGGTGATTCCGACATTCCGACAGGAATCACCTCGACAAAAACCGCTACCGACAGCCAAAAGGTTAATTATCAACGGCCCCTCATTCAACTGTTTTTATCTGCAAGAAGCATATGATACACACTGACGGAGTCTCACATAAACCTCTATATCTAAAAGTGGCAATGATTTTTATTGAAATTTCTCCATCTGCGTAAAGCACAGATTTTCGTAGTGGCATACCGCAATCCGCAGACGGCATGAAATCCAGACGAAGAAAGTGACTGCCAAGCGTGTAAAATGCCGCTGAGACATTCTCAACAAAAAGAAAGACATTTATGAACAAACTTAAAGAGGACACGATTCATGACATTTATTAGATTTTGAAAAATGGACGTGCAGACAAGGATACAATGTAAAATAATGCTGTACTTATCTCTCGTTGGCGAGTATGTAAGTAGAACATTGTAATCTCTTCTGTATAGATTTCCATTTTAGAAAAGGGTTTGCTCTTGTTTGCAAATGTAATAACTTACTTTTTATTATCCATCTCTAAGCTTGTTGTTTTTTCGTTTGGATTTAATTTGCAAGAGGCACAGATTCTCATAAGCGCTTGCGGTTGCAGGGGCTCATGAGAATCCGTGCCTCTCGCTGGCAGAGATTTGGCACTTGTACATCCTCAGAGTGGGGGAACTTCAGGACTTAGTCCACGTTTGTGAATGACAGTAGTGGTGGTTTCGATTCGATTAGTTCCGGGTTTAACGTCCACGGCACCAAAGTGATAATGGACGGCCCTGACGGGCGGGTTATGGGGGACAGGGAAATCTATTGCCTATGGAGTACGACCTGATCACTGTTCAACTCTGGCGCACTCCAACTGTGCCACTTTGGGTGGCTGCGGCTGCAATGTCCTCTCGCCATCCTAAACGCCCATTTAAGCTCCGTCTCCCTGACCATTCCTCTGTATTTAGTGCAGAACTGCAGGCAATTCTGCAGGCACTCAAGCATGCCTGTCAGTCTCGTGAAAGGAACTTCCTGATTCTGTCTGATTCTTTCTGCCCTGCAGGCCCTTCAGGGCGCGGCAACAGACCATCCACTGCTGGTGCAGATTAGAGAGCTCTACGCAGACTTGATGAAGGAATATTATGACATCATTTTTATTTGGGTCCCAGGCCATGTGGGCATCGAAGGCAACAGAATCGCAGATTCTGCTGCCAACAGTGCCCGCAGTGACCCTGTCCCTGACACACAGACTGTCTATAGTGATTTTAAACCTGTGATTAGTGCGTACATAGCCCGCGAGTGGCAGTCCGAGTGGGACAAAGAGGAAGGGAACAAGCTTCATGAAGCTCTTCCTAAGAAGCTAGGCCCACGCTACCACAAACACCTATTGCCGGGCGCAATTTTGTGGCGGCAATGTTGCCGCCTCAATTAGGGGCGCCTACAATATTGCCGCCACAAATTGCGACCCGATACAAACCGAGTCTATTCATTTGTGGTAGCCGGCAAGGCTCGAGCAATGTTGCCGCCTCTCAGCCAATCAGCGGTGTTCTTGCGCCACTTCCCGTTTCTTCATCTTCCGGCGAGCCGGAAAAAATGGCGGAGAAGCTGAGCGACGGCCGACGGCTTTGAGACTGTAATATTCATTGGAGACGCGCCGCATGTGAAAACGCTGCTAATAGCTGCGTATCCGTATGCGGCACGTCTCCAGTGAGTAAATTGATCAACCTTGTCCGAGAGTTCCCATGCATATGGGACTCCTGCAGCTCCGAATATTTCAACCGGGCCCGCCGTGAGAGCTGTTCCATAATACATTGTAATGGCAGGTCAGTCAGTACAACACATTGCGCGAACATTGATACGTGTGCCAGGAAGCCGATGTGGCAGGTGGCAAATTGTTGCTTACCACACATTGCTAGTGGCAAATTCTGGTAGCGTTGGCCCAGCTTCTTAGTTGTCTGACAGTCTACCTTTCCGCTGCGGCAGCCGCCGTGAGGAGACTGTCCTTGCTCGGCTCCACATCGGGCACACGTATGTTACGCACTCTTACTTACTTAAACAGGATGAGCGTCCATGGTGTTTTGCCTGTGATGAGCAGTTTTCTGTTCGACACTTTTTGCTGTATTGTGCTGACCTAATTGACACCAGATATAAACACTTCACAGCAGACTCCTTGAAGGTTTTGTTCCGGGATGTTCCCCCGGACAAAATCTTCAATTTTTTGAGAGAATGCAATATTTTTAACAAGATCTGAGCACTCATAGACTATGTGAATTTTTGTATTTGCCCTTTTTGAGAGTCTGTAGACGTTTCTTTTAAAGACATGTGCGACATTTTAGCCTGAGATTTTTAATCTATATTTACATCTTGTCTTAAGACCTTGCTTTTAGTCTGGCTGACCAGATTTTTACCCATCCCGCCGTGAGATGGCCTTAGTCGCCTGCTCGGCGTTAAACCCAAATAACTAACTAACTAACTAACTTTGATTTACCAGGACCTTTCAACGGACATGCTATTGAACAAATCCGTCTTTTCCCCCTGGATTGCAAGTCCAGCTACCGGGGCCGGGACAGGGATTCGAACCCACGACCCGGCGATTCCCTTCGCTCTCTTGCTCCGACGTTTAACCGCCTGAGCTATTTCGGACTCTAGTAGTGGTGGACACAGGTGGGACCAATTTGCACGGACCACGCTGGAGCCTGGACGAACCAGCAAATATTGAATACTGATTCAAATCGTGTCACGGTTTCTCCCATTCTTTCACGTTCATTGCCAAATGCTCGAGATGGATGGAACGCGACAGCTTAGTGACAGTGCTAGTTGAGACTGATTTTGGCTTAGACTTGTCACAACGTGGCTAACTTTGAAATCATTGCTTGACTGAGTCAAGTTTCTTGGTTTCTTCGACTGATTTGTTTGTTTACCGTTAAACCAATGACAATTCCTTTTAAGGATCAAAGACTAGCATACATATAATACGCGCACAGCTCAATGATAGTGCTGGAGAGGCGTCAACCTCAGTAAGCACTATAGTATATTTTGAGCTGTCAGTATCGAACCATCTCTCTGCTGGCCTCTTCGCAGAGCATGTACTCACAGGACGATTCAGTTTTTGAGCTATTTGTCCGAAACTCGTAGTGGAACAGCATTTATTCCCCGAGGCCGCCAGGACGGACCCAGTGCGCGAAAGGTCACCGGGCCGACGTAGGCCGCCGTTGGCCGGCGCACGGCTGTGCGCGGGCCAACGGCGGCCGACGAGGGTCCGGTGGCCTTTGAGTAGTGGGGAGGAACCATAGCAAAGACAGTAATAAGAACATGGCATCGTCTTCCAAAACATGAAGAGGAGATGGGGGAGCGCTGCTTTCATTTCCTGCAATATAGTACCACTCAAGTCGCCTGCTTAACTCATTCTACCCCAGACACACCACAACAAGATAAGGATCGACCATGATAGTTCAAGGGTGATGCCAGAATAGCTTGGCGCCTATAGGCGCCAAGCTATTCTGGCATCACCCTTGAACTATTATGGTCGATCTGTGTCCTGCACCTCAATGCAGTCTTCAGAGGACAAAGGGAAAACTTGCAGATTTCGGTGTTGGGGTAGAATGAGTTAAACCACCATTAACGACCTACGTCCGAGAAGTAATTGATGTAGGTGAGCAGTGGCTAATTTTGAACAACGCTGAGTATATTATTATGCTGTTAACAACACAGGGTATGTTATGAAAAGGACCATCATTGTTTGCATGGCGAATCTTTGCTAGTAAGCGTGCTAGGCAGGTCTTATCCAGCAAGAGCCCTTGCGACTGCTGGTACTTTAACGGATTGCCTGTGTCGTGCGGAATGCGTAAACAAGGTCAAAGGCCGTGGTCGCGGACACCGCCTCAGCTGGACACTGCCAAGGCCGCGCAGTTGGACCTGCGAAAACGGAATTCCTCATACCTTGTCAGCTTGAGGAACACATATGAAAATGTCACTCAGCAACAGGTTCAAATGCACAAAATCACCGCGATTACGTCTATTCCTGATGATAGTGACGGTTGTTCAAATGGGCAATTAAAAACTGAACACCTGAATACTTTGTCCGTTTGAGGAACACACGCGTAACAGTGTGAAAAAGAAGAAGCATTGATCCTCATGAGTTCCCGGCAATTGGCATGGCATGTGAGGATCTATGTGCCTTGCTGGCAGTTGTATCTCACTGGTGGCCTTCGATGACCCTTTTCTGTACAGGGCACGAAATCTGTAAGGGTAGGGCCGACTCGCACACTGAACACCTCGAGGCCTCGTTCTTTTGGGGAACACACATGTTAATGTGATTCACAAGAGGCGCATATCTTCATGTGCCCCCTCATTTGCCGATAGGGTGTGGTGTTCATGCTGGCGTTGATAGGGTGTGGTGCTCATGGTGGCGTCTGATCCACTTTACTGTACTGAGCGCGACGTCTGAAAGGGCAGGGACCATCGACAACTGGAGTGCGCACTTGAAAACCTCAGCTATCTGAAAAAAAGCAACAACACGATTCACTAAGAGGCGTACGTAGATCCTCATGAGCCCCCGTATTCACGGGGGCTCATGATGATCTACGTAGGCCTCTTTGCTGATGATGGTGTCCTCTGAGCATTACGTTCACTGTTCTTGGGCGCGGAGACTTGGATGGGCGGCGGACATGCCCCAAGCGGCAATAATGTTTTGATAGTGTTGGAATTAGTGGATGAACTTTCCCAACGAAAGTCAATACACCTTTTTCACTTCTACATTCAACTAGTTCACATTTTAGTAGTTCAGTGCCTGTTCGGCCGCACCCACAAAATAGTGAATCGATGGGTTTAGGGTGAGATTGATTAATCAGGGATGATTATTCCTAATTTACATTGCATTTCTCAGATGTACGGACAAATCCAGGCACCAAGCTGCTGTTTGTTGGTTGATCCAGTTCGCGCGTCAGATGGTGGCGTTGATATGCATGAGGTTAAACATTTTGGCTGCTCTGTGCTACTGTACCGGAAATGAAACAGCGCTGAACACTGACTGATTTGCTCTAGGAAAGTTAACATTTGTGTGGACCCAACATGTTTATTCCTCAGTTTGAACAGGCAAGGGTTGTATGCACTTGGCTAATCAGTATGTTGACAGTGTATCATACATGCACACAGTTGTACCCATGAGAATGTATTCCCTGTGAATATTAAATCCAGGGACTGGATGCAGCGTCTGGCGACAAAAATCTCTGGGATCATCTAGGGGGCAATTACTCGCTTGGGCCGTTCTGATGGCGGACAACTGTTGGGCGGTGATTAGTACCTAGGGAATTAGACCACACCTACCCGTCTGCAAGAGACACAGATCCTCATGAGCCTAACCAAGTGAATTAGTAGGCTTTCGCCGAGTAAGAACTATCGCCACCGTACAGGCTTAGGACGGCATGTTGATCGCAGCAGGCTTCTAAGTTGAGGATTAAGCAACATGCGGATTTAAGTTTTGCTGTGTTGACGAGCGGATGGATGACAAAATATGTATGTTTTGTGAAGCAGAATAATGTAACGAGGAATTGTGAAGTGTTATTTTGTTTATTTCTTATTTCGCCAGAAACTACACAAGTCAGCGTTTGTGAAGCTGCTGTGTTTGCTTTTAATTTTCTGTTGTTCACTGGATCGATTGTGCGTCCATAAATTATTATTTGAGATTTCGCTTTGTGTGTGTGCGTGTGTGTGTGTGTGTGTGTGTGTGTGTGTGTGTGTGTGTGTGTGTGTGTGTGTGTGTGTGTCAGAGAGAGAGAGAGAGAGAGAGAGAGAGAGAGAGAGAGAGAGAGAGAGAGAGAGAGAGAGAGAGATGAAATGAAATGAAATGAAACTTTATTTCTCAACGGATAAAGTAATTAGCACGTGTGCCATTTTTCATACTTGCCGTTGCTACTCTACAAACACAGGATAATAATTGTAATACTAATAGTACCAAATTACACAAAGAAAAATTAGAAAACATTAAACACGAAGAGACATTAAACAAAATTCATTCATTCATTCGGTCATACAAAAAACAAACGAAAAATAAAAAGTACACGCAACGCGCGCACACTGACACATACACGCTCGCGCGCACACACAGACACGCGCTAATGATAACTTGACCTATATACGAAGCAAATCATTTGGATCATAGTGAAAATTCACTTCAGACAGCAAAATTATTTGGATTATAATAGAAAGTTGAATTATGTAATTAGGCGATTATTATTAGTATGCACAAACCATACGGCAGCATGCACTGATTATACGATAAGCACATGTTTGATACGAATACTTGTGGTAGATTATGTATCAGCAGACAAGTACTTGAGGAGTCATTCCTTGAAAGAGGAGAGGGAGATAGCGTGTGTTACACATGTTGGCAGTGTGTTCCAGAAAGATGCGCCTGAGAAAGATACACTGGTTTTAAATAGATCTATCCTGGGGCGAGGTGTAATAAAGTTTCGTCTTGAAGTAGAATAACCTGAACTTGCCTTGGTAAAGAGCTTACAAAGATATTTTGGGTGAATCTCATTCCAGATTTTATACATAACCACACCCTTGTTTAAGAGGTGATGCTTGCTAAGAGGTAGCATTTTCAGTTTTTCAAGTCTTTCATCAGTTGTTAGGGCTGAATCAGGCAGGATATGTTTCGCTGCTCTCCGATGCAGGGAGTTAAGCCTCTTTAAGTGTATGTCACCGCTGCCATCCCATATCGTGGACGCATAATCGATGTGGGATTTGACATGCGCATTGTAAAATAACTTGCGGGCATCAACATCGATAAAGTACTTCAACTTTGAAAGCATAAAAACATTTCTAGCAACAGTTTTACATACAGCATTTATGTGTGATTGCCACTTCATCTGGTCATCAACAATTACACCATGTAATCGGTGTTTCGTGACCTGATTAACGATGTCATTATGGATAGTCAGGCTGAGTGTAAGTGGCTTGAGCTGGTGCTTCTGACGGGTTGCTATCGTCATGCATTCCGTTTTGGAAGGATTTAAAATCATTTCATTGTTTGCGCACCAAGTGGAAATTTCGCTCAAACCCTGCTGCAAACGGCCATTTAAAGAATCAATACTCTTGTCCGGGGTGTGAATTGTGGCGTCATCAGCGAATAAATCACATGAAATTTTGTCGCTAGTCAAATGTAGCGGTAGGTCATTTATAAAGAGGCAAAACAGAAGAGGCCCTAGGACTGAACCCTGGGGAACTCCCCGTGTTACTAATCCGCTTGAGGAGTATGATCCATTGACCATGACGCGCTGCTGTCTGTCGCTAAGATATGAGGCAAAAAGTGGAGTTGTGCCATGGTGGTAAAGAGATTTCTGGCTGTAGTTAATTGAGGAAGAAATGCATTTATTGCCAAACGAACTACCGAAGTACACATTTAGCTTGGAAAGTAGAAGTTTATGGTCCACAAGATCAAAGGCTTTTCGTAAGTCAATAAATACAGCGCCGGTAAATTCGCCCTGATTTATTGAGCGTAGCCACACATCAGTTAGACGTGCTAGGGCCGTGTGACAGCTGTGCTTTGGTCTGAATCCCGACTGAAGGGGGTGGATTAATGTATGATTTTCTAAATATTCCAAGAGATGTTTATGGATATGCCGTTCAAGTGGTTTACTAAGGATGGACAATAGTGAGATGGGGCGATAGTTATTAACATCAGTCATATCTCTTGTTTTCGGGAGGGGTATAACCTTGGCTTTTTTAAGTTCTTTTGGGAAAATATTCGTTTGAATGCACAAATTATAAATATAGGTTATTGTTTCAATAACATAAGGAATAGCTAATTTAAGTATTTTGGGGCTGATTTCATCTGGCCCGGACGATTTCTTATTCTTCATTGAACTAATTGTCCTACCGACTTCGTGCACTGCCAGTGGTGGAATCACGAAAGGATCAGATCCTGCAGTTCGCGTTCTACAAAAGTCAACTAGTCTGTCTGAGCAAGAGTAGGGCTGAGAACTTGCTTCTGAAGGGACAAGAGACTCGGCAACTGAGAGGAAATGGTCGTTAAACATGTCTGCAGTCAGATCAGAAGGGATTAAAGGAGATTTATTACACTTGCCTCCAGTCACTACGGCCATAGCGCGCCAGAGCGTGGACATGTCTTTGTCTTGTTTAATCAAGCGATCAATGAAAGATTTTTTAGCCTGTCGCACAAGAGATTTTACGCGATTGCGCTCACGCTTAAATTCAGTGAAGCACTTCTGCTGTCTCAGATCATCTCTCACCCTCATGGCTTGAATGATGTCTTGAGTAAGCCACGGCGGGAGTGATGCGTGTTTGACGCGTCTCCTCCGCAAGGGCGCATGTTTATTTAAGATCTTAAGAAAGATGGTATACTAAACAGACAGAGCGCTGTCAGGGTCAGATGTACTAAATACTTTATCAAAAGGTGCGCTGTTAAGATCAAACAGAAACTCGCTTTCATTAAAACTTTTAAAGGAGCGATAGGTGATATACGTATGGCATCCTTTCTTTGCTTTAGGGAGTTTAGTAGACCACGTACAGCGGATGGGAAAATGGTCGCTGATACTAAGGTTACCGACAGATACATTATGAACAGACTCTGGCTTGGTTGTGTATATATGATCTATGAGTGTGGATGTTGTTTGTGTGATCCGTGTGGGTGAAGTGATTAACTGTTGCAGACCCAACAACGTTAACGTAGAGTCCCACGCATGGAGAGAGAGAGAGAGCACGCGCCCCCGGTTAGTTCGGGTTTAACGTCCACAGCACCGAGGTGATCATGGACGGCCCTGACGGGCGGGTTATGGGGGACAGGGAAATCTATTGCCTATGGAGTACGAGCTGAACACTGATCAACTCAGGCGCACTCCAACTGTGCCACTTTGATTTACCAGGACCTTTCAACGGACATGCTATTGAACAAATCCATTTCCCCCCCTGGATTGTGAGTCCAGCTACCGGTGCCGGGACGGGATTCGACCTCACGACCCGGCGATTCCCTTCGCTCTCCTGCTCCGACGTTTAACCGCCTGAGCTATTTCGGACTCTTGCACGCGCCCCCAACTGACTTACAGGCTTTATTACCCGGCACATGTTTCTTGTATCGTTCTTCGGGCACATGTTTCTTGTATCGTTCATCGGGCACATGTTTCTTGTATCGTTCTTCGGGCACATGTTTCTTGTATCGTTCATCGGGCACATGTTTCTTGTATCGTTCATCGGGCACATGTTTCTTGTATCGTTCATCGGGCACATGTTTCTTGTATCGTTCTTCGGGCACATGTTTCTTGTATCGTTCTTCGGGCACATGTTTCTTGTATCGTTCATCGGGCACATGTTTCTTGTATCGTTCTTCGGGCACATGTTTCTTGTATCGTTCATCGGGCACATGTTTCTTGTATCGTTCTTCGGGCACATGTTTCTTGTATCGTTCTTCGGGCACATGTTTCTTGTATCGTTCATCGGGCACATGTTTCTTGTATCGTTCTTCGGGCACATGTTTCTTGTATCGTTCTTCGGGCACATGTTTCTTGTATCGTTCATCGGGCACATGTTTCTTGTATCGCTCTTCGGGCACATGTTTCTTGTATCGTTCTTCGAGCACATGTTTCTTGTATCGTTCTTCGAGCACATGTTTCTTGTATCGTTCTTCGAGCACATGTTTCTTGTATCGTTCTTCGAGCACATGTTTCTTGTATCGTTCTTCGGGCACATGTTTGTTGTATCGTTCTTCGAACCCCATTAACTCATTCAGCCCGACGCACGTATTTCCCAAACTTTGAAGGCGTCATCTAACGACTATGCACATGTTGCAGGAGATGGATTATCATGGTCGACTCATCTCCTGCTGTAGTGCGTCAGGGCTGAATGGGTTAATGTTGTACACAACAGCTGGTATCATGCAGTCCTCCATTCCAACGCCATCGCCATCGCCACACTGGTTGACTCCCGTGAATCGCTCAGTAATGGGTAGACCATCGAAAACCGAGGATGTCGTCATTGTGCATGACTTCTATTTGTGGGTGCGGGTATGGGTGGCCTAGCCAATCCTGGAGCCACACCTGCGAGGGCAATGGGGACACTGGAACGTAGCTGTGAGGAGGACGCCGTCTTTCTGCGAGCTCTGGCACTGGTGATCCGTTCGCGCCGATTGTGTTCAAAGAGCGTGCAGGCTTTCCTGGTGGCGGCACGCCAGCCAGATCTGTCTTGTGCTTGTGCTTCAAGTTCCTTTACAGGGAAGTCCCAGTACTTGAGGCTGTCTTTTATGCAGTCTTTGAAGCGTTTCTTTGGCCGTCCTTGCTTCCTGTGGCCTTTTGAGAGTGCACCATACAGGAGTTATCATCCATGCCAGCGAAGTTGTGTCTTTAAGATCAAGGCTTCAACACTCACTAAGCCAGCATTATCCAGGACTTCCAGGTTTGTCACCTTGTCTTGCCATTTGATGCCCATGAGTGAGCGCAGAGATCTCATGTGGAAACGTTGAAGCTGTTTGAGGTGCTTTCTGTACAGCGTCCATGACTCACAGCCGTAGAGGAGGCTGGGGAGGACTACTGCCTTGTACACTTTGATCTTGGTGGAGAGCTTGACGTTGTTGTTATTCAACACACAAGTGCGCAGACGACCCAGGGCTTGGGTAGCTTTGCTGATGCGAGCTGCGATTTCCTTGCCGATAGTACCGTCAGAAGAGATGATGCTCCCCAGGTACCTGAACTGGTCGACAGTCTTCAGCTCGGTGCCTTCGATATACACTTTGGGGGGGGGGGGGGGGGGGGCTCTTGTGCCTGGGGTTGGTTGGTGCAGGACCTCGGTCTTGTTGAGACTGATGGTGAGACTAAACAGTCGAGAGGCTTCCGAGAACCTATTGACGATGGTCTGGAGGCCAAACTCCGTGTGCGCCATCAGCGCACAGTCATCGGCAAACAGCGCCTCAAGGATCAGTCTTTCGATGGTCTTGGTCCTGGCGTTCAGTCGACGGAGGTCGAAGAGAGAGCCGTCTAGTCTGTACTTCAGGTACACTCACTTCTCAAGGTCATGTACTACATGGGTCAGGACATACGTGAAGAACAGGTTGAACATCACTGGGGCAAGAACACAACCTTGTTTGACACCGTTGGAAATGTCGAAGGGTGCGGATGTGTCGCCGTTTGACTGGACAACTCCTACCATTCCATCATGGATGCGGCGGATGATGTTGGTGAACTTCCTGGGGCAGCCGAGCTTTGCGAGGATGACCCAAAGTGCTTCTCTGTTCACGGTGTCGAATGCTTTGGTCAGATCTATGAAGACATCGTAGAGGTCCATGTGCTGCTCAATGTATTTCTCCTGGACCTGTCTCACAGAGACGACCATGTCGACTGTGCTGCGGCCCGGTCTGAAGCCACACTAAGCCTCTGGGAGTGCTTTTTCAGATACAGAGCTGATCAGGCGGTTGAGGATGACTCTCGCGAGGATCTTGCCAGCAATGGACAAGAGTGAGATCCCTCGGTAATTGGCGCAGTCTGCTTTGCTGCCCTTGTTCTTGAACAGGGAGACGATTGTAGCATCTCTAAATTCATGTGGCATGTTCTCCTCTGCCCAGATGCATGTAAGAATGTTGAGGAAGGCATCAAGGGTCTCAGGCCCAGCTGCTTTAAAAAGCTCTGCGGGGATGCCGTCCATGCCTGCAGCGTTGCCTGAGCTAGTCTGGTTGATCGTTTTCTTGACCTCATCCAGGGTTGGCGGGAGGTCAAGGTCATCCAGTGTCGGCTTCCTGGGAATTATGTCCAGGGCCGCGGGGTCGACAGTGGAAGGCAGGTTCAGCAGATTTGAGAAGTGTTCTCTCCAGCGCTCATTGATGCTGATTTTGTCCTTCAGCAAGATGAAGCCGTCGGAAGAAAAGAGAGGGATTGTGCTGGGTCTGGCACTGGAAAAACTCTTTGGAGTTGTTGGATTCAGCAAAGTGTTCAAGTTCTCTTGCCTTGCTGTCCACCAGGTGTCCTGCATGTTGCGGAGCTCTCTCTGGGCTTTTCTCTGTAGTTGTTTAAAGCGGTCTTTCTTGGACAAGGAGTTGATGTCGTTCTGCCACTCGATGAAGGCACTGCGCTTTTGCTCCAGTAGCTTGTTGATCTCTTCATTGTTCTCATCGAACCAATCCTGGTGTACTCTGCTTGGGTCCAAGCACGTCTTTGGCAGATTCCGTCACCATCCCCTTGAACAGGTTCCACATTTCAGTTGGGTTGCCAGTCAACGATCCATGGGCAGTTAGCAGGTGATCAAGTTGGGACTGGAAGTTTTCCTTGACGTCCGGGCGCTTCAGCTTGGCCAGGTTGAACGAAGGTCGAGTGAGCTTCGGCCTCTTCCTGTGTGCTGGTGCAAAAAAAAAAAAAAAAAAAAAGTGCAGGTTGAGGACAGACCGCACCAGCCGATGGTCGGTTCAGCACTCGGCTCCTCTAATGGCTCTGGTGATTCTGACATCACGAGTATCCCGCTGGCGGACAATGACATAGTCTATGAGATGCCACTGCTTGGAGCTGGGATGCATCCACGTTGTCTTGTACTTCTCGTACTAGCCAGCCTGAAGAGGGTGTTGGTGATGGCGAGTCCATTCTCAGCGCACAATGTCAGCAGCAGCAGCAGCAGGCCATTGCTGTTTATCTTGCCCAGCCCGTGTCCTCCATTCCAACCGCGGCCATCGCCACACTGGTTGACTCCCGTGAATCGCTCAGTACCGTTAGCGAATCGAGAGACTGAGACAACCAGCATGTCCTCTTCCAGAAAAAGAACAAATTGTCATTAACTCTGGGGGGTCCTTGAAAATCTGTGCCCGTTGCAGACAGACATTTCCGGCCATTTGCATTCTCAGATTGAGGTAGAAATGTCAGTTTTACCTCATCACCACCAGGGCACGTTGATTGTTTTGTTGCTGTTGTTGTTGAAGTCGTTCATTCAGCCGTCAAAGAAACATGGATGAAAACACCCGTGGTGTGAGCAAGAGGTATAGATCCTCATCAGCCCCCGCACTGTGGGGGCTCATGAGGATCTATCAGTACCTCTTGCAGTTGAGTGTTGTTTATTTTTCTCGGCAGTGATGGGGTTAACTCATTCTACCCCAGACTCACCACAGCAAGATAAAGATCGACCATGATAGTTCAAGGGTGATGCCAGAATAGCTTGGCGCCCATGGGCGCCAAGCTATTCTGGCATCACCCTTGAACTATCATGGTCAATCTGTGTCCTGTACTGCAATGCAATCTTCAGAGGACGACTTCAAAGTTTGGGGATTTCGGTCTTGGGGTAGAATGAGTTAAGTAAATAACCAACAACAGCTGTGTCAGCATTGCAACTATCTCATGGTTGAACTCAGTAGGTCGGGTTATATGATCTGTTTGCTCATACAAATGATTCATGGACATTATTAATAGGCTGTATGATGAGATCAGGTCCAGTTTCTGGATAACTGTAAGGATGTGTGTGACATAATTATGCACTTTACGGGGCACTCTGCTTAGGTGGAGTTGAGAAGATTGTGGACAGGGATTGTGGAGGGGGATGTCTGTGTGTTTGTGTGTGTGTGTGTGTGTGTGTGTGTGTGTGTGTGTGTGTGTGTGTGTGTGTGTGTGTGTGTGTGTGTGTGAAAGCTCGCACCTTGGACAAACGCAGCAGGGATTAAAACGGGGAGTGTGCGTGTGTGTGTGTGTGTGTGTGTGTGTGTGTGTGTGTGTGTGTGTGTGTGTGTGTGTGTGTGTGTGTGAAAGCTCGCACCTTGGACAAACGCAGCAGGGATTAAAAAGGGAGTGTCCGTGTGTGTGTGTGTGTGTGTGTGTGTGTGTGTGTGTGTGTGTGTGTGTGTGTGTGTGTGTGCGCGCGCGGGCCCACTGCGGTCGTCGTGGGCTGGAGGACCGGCTTTGCTTACTGAACAAAGAAGTGAGTAATTAGTTGCCACTGAAGCGGATATAACATCGTCTATGCATTGATTGTTGCTGCAAGATGTTGTCGGACAGTCGGAAACTGCACAGTTTCGTATCAGAATGCCTATCCAATGACACCGCTTGTCAATGCCAAACGCCTTAATACGGCCGAATACTGATCGACCTAAATCATAGTACATTCTGTACACATGTAATATCTTGTTCAACAAGATATATTCACACTTGGCTTCTCACTGCGTTGCGCTGAACCAACCCTTTCATAATAAATGCGCCTGGGACAGGTTTATCGTACGGTATTGTTTTTTTTTTTTTGACAACATATCGTATGGATTTTGTGGCGTAAAACATATTTATTACCCTACATCAGAGGCCATTGCCTTGCAAAAAACAGATGTTAATAACAGTTTGTCACCAGATAGGAATGTCTTTGATGCAGTGGATGGCATGTTGTTTTGATAACCCATTCAGCCCTAAACATACACACTACAACAGGATCTGGGTCGACCGTGATGGTTCAAGGGTGGTGCCAGAATAGATTGGCCCCAACAAGGCCACGTCTGACCCGACAGGAATTTGAAGGGTCAGGGACCTGACACTTTGTCACCTTGAGGTTTGTAATTGCGCTTTCATTTCCGAAAGCCATCAGCGCGATATGTGCACTGTTAAGCCATATCATACTGAGGTTAAAAGCTTCAAATATAATTATGCAAGCTACATTATAGTACTTACAGGTAAGGATATAGCCGATGGCTTTAGTTCAAGGGTGGTGCCAGAATAGCTTGGCGCCTAGAGGCGCCAAGCTATTCTGGCACTACCCTTAAACTATTTTTGTCAACTGACTTATTTCACACACTGGTGTATTCCGAATGATATGGGTTAATGATGGCTCAGCTGTATTGCCTGTCCCTACGGCTTGGAGTCGCGCGAGGTCGGGCTAACGCACGTTGAGTTGGCGATAATGCCCCAGTGTCAAATGCCTTCCTTGGTCCACATTATTTTAGTGTCCCAGATTTTTTAAGTTGAAGTCAGAGGGTTCAAAGTCCACGTTTAATGTCCTCTGGGCTGTGCATGCTTTTGGACGTTTATGTGCTGGTCTGTGATTTTGTCCAAAATCACAGACCAGCACACAAAGGTCAGTCGTACGCGTAACCCCCTTACCACCCTCAATTTGAGAAACAACTAGATCCACATTCGGTCAGCAAGGGACGTATACGTACATGCTTAGCTCTTTCAGGCCCGACACACCTCTAGACATGGATCGAGCTCGACCTGTTATGTCTCTAGAACTGCAATACAGTCCTTCAGAGGGGAACTTCACAATTTGGGGATTTCGGTCCTGGGGTAGAATGTGTTAAGTGCCTGTGACTGCAGGGGCTTATTTAAACCTGTGTCCCTTGCAGGTGGAATGGATTGGATGAAGGACTGACACTCACCCCCTTGATTACAGCCACTGCTTTATTTTGGGGTCGCCGGGCACGTTTCTCACCTGCTCAAAGCAAGATAGTTTTGAGACCTGTTGGGGCCGGGTTGAACAACGATGATTTTATAATAGGGCCGATTACCTCTCTCAGGAAGGCAAGAGATAGTCAGTTCCGCGAAAAACTACGAGATTTACATTGTAATTCTTCCAAAGAATCCTAGCCTGTCCAGGAATACACAATGGTGTCAGCAAGCAACATAGATCCTCATGAGCCCCCGCAACTGCGGGGGCTCATGAGGATCTATGTTGCTGTAGCTCGATTGTGTCCACCTTCTCTTCGCACGGATGCTAGGAAGTGTCTGTTGCTTTAGCACATGCACATGTGCTATTCCTTTTGGATCATTCCCCAAGTTGGCACTGGAATTTGCAGATCGAGTCTATACGAGTGACACTGATCTTCGGTAACACACGAATAGCATATCAAATAGCACCTTCTGTCTGCAAGAGGTATAGATTCCCATGTGCCCCTGCATCTGACAATATATACCTCTTGCTTGCTAGAAGAGATCAGCCCATTTTCCATCCAAAAACCTGACGATTTCGGCTTTGAACTCTGAAACTACTAACTAACCCTTTGGGCCCCGTCAGATAATTAAAATCGTCTCCTTGATCCAGCGCTGCAAATTGGACACCCCCTGGATGGGCGGACAATCGATACCGCGTTCCACAAATTTGTTTCCCTTGCCTGATTGTGTCCGTAAAGTGGGCAGGAAACGCGAGACGACAGGCCCAATTACAAACACAGGTTCAATATTACAGGGGATCATTCACTGGAGTTATTTCAAGCGTTTGAAGAGGGAGGTGGGGAGTGCGGGGTGGGGTGGGGTGGGGGTGGGGGTCGACCAGAATATACACGATGATGATGATGATGTCCACTTGTAATGCGCATCCACTCCATGCTAGCAGCTTGCTCAGGGCGCAAAACAACAACAACAACAACAAAAAACACAACACACACACACACACACACACGCACACACACACACACACACACACACACACACACACACATACACACACACACAAAACAAAAAAAAAAAAAAAAAAAAAAAAAAAAAAACCAACAACAACCAAAAAACAAAACAAAAACACACACTTTGTAACACACTAGTCCTAGAATTAAAAGCCCAGAAAGAGTTGGGTCTTGAGGTGCCTCCTGAAGGTGCCAATGCAGTCAATGTCCCTCAAGGATTGTGTTAGTCTATTCCACAGCGGCCTAGGTCCGCAGTGTGAAAATACCCGGAAACCAAGTCGCTTCTTTGTGTGGCTTTCAACGATGCTGTGATAGAACTTCACAACAAAAGTGTGCAGAAGTATCCTAGAAATCAGTCCTAATCTCAGATCAAACTGTGAAACCGACTGCATACCCTCAAAATGATCATTCGCGCAGGAAACCTAGTTACCATAAAATTTCGCGGCGTTGGCAGGCCTGTATATGACGTGGTCGGATCGCACCAGCAAGAGGCATAGATTCTCATGAGCCCCTGCGGTACGCAGGGGCTCTGAGAATCTGTGTCTCTTGCGCATGCATGTAGGTGGAATTAGACTGGCTTGCGGATTGATTACTCATTTAGAGCTCTGTCTTTGAAGTGACGCGGTGTAGATTGCTGCCAAAATTAGTGTGTCGGCACATGCCAACATCTGGGGTATTATAATGTGCATGGTTCAGGCGCACTCCCGTTACAGTCCAGGTTTTGATCGCCCGTTTGACACATTGTGTTTGGCGTTGGAAATTTCGACTAAAAAAAAAGTCCTCTACAGGCTGATTACAGTTTAAGAGACAGGTTGACCATGATAGTTCAAGGGTGGTGCCAGAATAGCATGAAAGTCCTCTGCAGACTAATTACAGGTTAGGAGACAAGATTGACCATGATGGTTCAAGGGTGGTGCAGGACTAGATTGGCGCCTAAAGGCGCCAAGCTATTCTGGCACTACCCTTGAGCCATCATATTTGATGCATGTCTTGAGGTAGCTTGTTAGGTTTGAATGGGAGAAATGGTGCATGCGCTACCCCCACCCCCTCCCATCACACCACCCCCCCCCCCCCAAAAAAAAAAAAAAAAAAAAAAAAAGAAAAAAGAAAGAAAGAGAAGAAAGAAAGAATCACTCTCTGCCAACGTCAAATGCCAGAGCTAAAGTGATGATTACAGCTCAAGGCTAGTGCCTATGTACTTTGATACCACTACGTCTACAAGAGCCTGGCGGGCGTTAATGTGAGACAGCTGAGTTTAAAATAAAATAGATATTCGATCAATCTCCTGTATTTTCTCGAAGAAAATGGTGTATAATGTGCACCCTATGGCTGATGGGATTAACTTATTCAGTCGAGACGTATCGCATGCCCATACCCGCGCATTTGTATATATCATGTCTGGAATGAGTTAAAAGATGCTGTTTCATGTTCCACCTTTACTGGGACTTAGTTTTTCAGGTTTTTAAATTCGATCCTAATTGCTGTAGAGAGGTGTGCGAAATAAGGAATGAGGCTTTGTTAGCTTTGTTGATTGCTGCATAGCCGTGTGCAAAAAACAGGGAGCTTTAATTACTTTATCCAAGGCCTTGTACCTGTAACACAAGGCCTTTGCTTTCTTATATATTTGGTTGGCAAAGGACGGCGACTTATTTTTAGCCGTTCTAATATACCCACATTTGGGAGTTGTCCTCTGAAGACTGCATTACGATTCAGGAGACAGATCGACCATGATAGTTCAAGGGCCGTGGTGCCAAAATAGCTTGGCGCCTGTAGGCGCCAAGCTATTCTGGCACCACCCTTGAACTATCAAAGTCGAGTCATATCTGGCTGTGGTGTACCGGGACTGAATGAGTTAAGGTAGTGGTAAGGTGAGCCGCTGTGGGAGGAGACTCCAGTCATGAAACTGGATCCATGGGGGAATATGGGGATTAAGCAGCGTGTTTCAAAACAACGCCAGTGTTGATCAGGGACGACAGTCGATGTTTACACGACGCCTTGGCCATTGCGCACTTTGTTTTCACGTCCCGGTGCAAAGTTAATTAGCTGGCAGGTAATATATGTATGTGTGTCAGGGGCTGGATCAGGGGCCTGCCGAGGGGTTGAGATGGGTAGGGGGATGGGTGGAACTCCGAGTTTTTGTGTCAGACATTTTTTTGTCAGTGAGTCGGTTATTCCTAGTCATGTCCCCCTTGCGCACGCAGTGATCGGGAACAAAAGAAGAAATTTCAATTTACCAGGGATTTTATATAAGTTATATTGAATCCCCGACTTTACCCAGGATATGCATGGAACATTCTCATGGAACATTCTCTAGCATGAAAAAGGTCGTCGGGCCGATGTCGGCTGCAGTCGGCCCGCCCACGTCCGTGCGCGGGCCGACTGCAGCCGACGTCTCCCCGAAGACCTTTTGTTGGGTCAGAGACGATGTCGTCAGTGCTGTCCAGACTCGCGTGGGCTCCGAAGAGCTGCAGCAGTCATAGAAGGAGGGTATGCCTCGTTGAGATACAATCGCGTGGAATGACTGTTGGGGGTGGGGGTAGGGTGGGTGGGGTGGGGACTGACTTCTTTAAGATCATTCAGACACATGTATCTGTTTGTTATCAGCCCACCATTCTGGTATACAACTGACAAGCAAGGTTTATGTGTGTAACGCGATCGCAATATATTAATAACTCTAATGCACACCTTATTATCTCTCTCGGTGCCAGAACCGTGATAACAGCTGTTTTAGAATCGTTCGCACTGAAAAGCCAGGGGGTCACAGAAGCGTGTGTGTTACATGACAGTGCGATATGGATCACGTGACCACCCACGTGACCTCGTGGCACGCGCCGTTCTCAGTGGCGCACCCATCGACCAATATTATCGAAGTGATCGCTATGATTTAGGGTGATTGGCAGCCAGATGCTGTGTGCGTTCAGACCTGATCCAACTCATACGGACCTCTGCTGTTGCAGTCCCTCAGTGAACTGTCGAGTCTACAAACAATATATATATATGTCCTTCTCTCGTATTTCCTCTGTGCTATGATTTGGGACGCATTCACAGACCAGCACTGACTTTTTTTTTATGCTCTGGACTCTTCAAGTCGTGTTCTCACAGTCGACTGTACCCGGGGACATTTGCCTGAGTGAGCTTAGTCCTGCGCCAGCCACTAAGAAAGGTGCTCGCTGTAGCGGAGCACCTTGCTTAGTGGCTGGCGCGGGACTAAGCTCACTCATGCAACTGACCCCTGGATCCTGTGCCAAATACTGACTCCACCGACGTACTAGGACGCCCAGGGATTTTAGCCCGGCCACGACTGTGTGTGCAGGGCCGGAGTGCTTTGATCCCCCCTCTGGAGAGATTCGATTGGCAGAGAGAGAGAGAGAAAGAGAGTTCGATTGCGGACAGTTTCCTTAACTCATTCTACCCCAGACACACCACACAAGATAAGGATCGACCATGATAGTTCAAGGGTGATGCCAGAATAGCTTGGCGCCTATGGGCGCCAAGCTATTCTGGCATCACCCTTGAACTATCATGGTCGATATGTGTCCTGCACTGCAACGCGGTCTTCAGAGGACAACGGCAACATTGAAGGATTTCGGTGTTGGGGTAGAATGAGTTAATCAAACCTCAGCCAGCCCTCGGCCAAACGACTGGAATCACGTGATGAGGCGACCTTCAGGGCTTAGATGAAGGTCAAGGGCTTTATTTGTAGCTTTATTTAGAACTATTTCTTCCTATTCCGTTCACGGCCCATGCTGTGTAATAATGCATTTTACGAAACGCGGAAACGTTATGTTGCTAAATGTGTGCTGGTCTTGTGTATTTGTCTGTTACGGCTTAGCCATAATATTTAAAGTCACAGGCCAGCTTATGTTCGAGATAATGAGGCGGATCTGCATAGCAAGATTTGCCTGGAGATTAAGTTTGGCGGAAGTGTCCGACGTTTGAACCCGAGCGACTTCCTCAGCCGATGAAGACTGTAGATGGAACAGATGTAAATCGGCCACAGACACGGTGAATTCGTATATGCCTGCATGGATTTATCTATGTTACTGCAGATGGAGAAATGTAGGCAGAGAAGAATTGTACGTAGGTGGCGCCAAAAGTACATGCATTGTTTGTTGCATCGTAATGGCCCATTGTTGACACAATTTGTTCCTCGCTCAGCCCAAACTCATTAAGACCCGAGGACAAATGTATAAAATTTTGAGGGCTACGTCGCAGTTCTGGAGACAGATCGACCGTGATAGTTCAAGGTGGTGTCAAAATAGCTTGGCGCCTAGAGGCGCCAAGCTATTAAGACACCACCCTTGAACTATCATGGTCGATCCCCATTCTGTTGAAGCGTGTCAGGGATTTATTGGGTTAAACGGCAAAGGTTTTCGGTTAAGATTCGTCAGGCAATAACTCGATTTTGTTTTGAACCCCTTTAGTCCATAAGCTAGGAAGGTCTACCGTGCACCCCCCCCCCCCCCCCCCCCAGTACTCAATAAGATGGGTTTCAAAGTGTTCCTTAGTATGTCCTGAGATGTTTAAGCCATGTTCCCCGAAAATCCTTAGGAACACACCAGAGATATAGCCGATGGCGCAAGGGTACCCCCATTCACGCTCTTCGCAGGTGCTAAAATGAGGTTGAGAAACATTTTCCTCTAAATAAATCAGAATTCATTCTAGAAACCCAGATCGGGCAATATTATGTCAAGGCACACCTTCTGCATCCTCTGCAAAAAAACAGAATGAAAAAATATTGAATCTCTGGCTCACAGTGAAGGTATTTGTACACCCATTAAACGACCATTTCCACGAAATCGCTAAAAAAGACAAAAATAATGTGTCAGATGCCTTCAGACATTTTCTATAGCACTGACAGTCCATTTTCAGGTTTACATCATTAAAACAGGATGTCACAATTATTATAAACTTGACTATGTGATGCTATGATTACTGTGAGTGCCACAGTGGTTGATTTTGTATCCCTACCCCCAAGTTTAAAAATGCACAAAATTAATTAGAAAAAATTGCTTAAGTTATTCCATTTTATTTTGACCTCTCTTTACCTATTAAGTTTGAATAATGTGAGCATAAAGTGCAAGAAAATAAGGAAAGTCGGCATCCTTTACGGTATGTTCGTGGTGAATGATAGCTTTTTCCCATTTAAAATGGCCGAATTGGGAAACGTACGTTGTTTCTGATGCCCTCAGAAATTTTGTATACAACTGATAGGTCTTTTTTAGGTTTTATTGTTTAGGAAAGAGTACCACAGTTACTCCCAACCTGATTTTATGATGCTGTGATGCATTTAGGGGCCACAGTGACTGAATCTGCTGCCCTACCCCCATTTTACCTGTACGCAAAGGAACGAAAAATGATCATAACAATTGCTCCTCTGATTAAATATGTTTTTTGCCAGTTTTCTTAACAAAATATGCATATTGAGCATAAACATTTGTGATCATTTCATTAATTTCAATGTGACCCATCAATTTAATTGTAATTTTTTTTTATTTAAGGCATGCTTAACAGGGGCTCCAGCTGAAGCTTCTATCGTCTGCATATTCAGCACTCTTGTCAAACTCGGGGAAGGTGTACCTCAGGGAGATGTTGTGTCTGATGCTGTTTTTGGTCTACATTAATGACATCAGTACAACAGTACCAAGGTTCATCTCGAACATCCTCCATGCGGATGACTTTGCAGTGTGGAGCGCAGCAGAACATAAAGAAATAGCATCCTCCAGAAAACATAAAGAAATAGCATCCTCCAGAATCCAGGATGTTGCCAATAGAGTCAGCAGCTGGACTGAAAGAGGCCACTCAAACTGAGCTAGACCATCTCTTTCAATCAGACGGAAGAGGTCACCTCAAAACTGGAGACCTTCGAGTACCAAAGACAGACAGGCCAACTTTACTGGCAACAAATAAATTACTGGATTCACGTGGAGGCCTCATATTGAAGCCATGGAAGCTAGAGCTGCCCCCCCAAAAAAAAGTCTCTGATGAAGAAACTGGTGGGGACCACATTGGCGCAAATTACAGCATCCTGGCACAAGCAAACACCTGCTCGGTCAGACCAGTTGTGCGGTACCAAGATACATCGACAACATGAAACACTGCCTGCAAAACCCAAAAAGCCAGGCTTGACAAGATGCAGAACATGGATGCAGTGACATTCTTAGAGCCATCTGGAGCACCCCAATTTAGGAAATGGAGGACATTGGAGCCACTGGAATACAGAACAGCACACACGATGAAGAAACTTACTAAACACCGACAGCATGGGAGACTACAGGAGCAGACCAAGAACCGTCAGAAATGTCCAAATCTGAACCACTGTAACGCACGCAGACTTGCCCACAGTCGTACGCACAGACTCTCACGCAACAGACGCATACACCGCCACTGACTCAGACGGGCGCATTCATGCGGTAAACACAACACACGGGCTCCCTTTCTAAAGTAACCTTTATACACTATAAATGAAAAAGAACGACTTAAATGACTATCAACTATATACACTGTTCTATTGTCACACCACACACGTATCACAATATCTTTGCCAGGTTAGGTCTTAGTCTCACATTGCCTCCAACCTGTTTGATGTTGTTGCCTGGTTACGTTGCTCCTTCTCACGTCTAGGCGTGAAAGTCTTTCGTCGTACGCTTGTCGCCGTCCTCTCTTTGGGCACGGACGTCCTCGTTCTCGTACGGTACTCAATTCTCACTTGGACTTGGGTGTCTTGGTCCCCAGTCAGACTCACTCTCAGAAGAGCTGGAGGGATGACCTCACGTAGGTCCCACCTGCGACTCGACGTCTCGGCGTCCGTCTTCCACTCTCGTTACAAGAACTCTGAATAGACAAAAGTCCTAACGTAACACTTGCTAAACACACAACATATTGGATCAATGAGAAACGTCACATAACCTGGCTGATACAAATAACCCACACGTTCATTCACACACACACACACGTGCTTCATAAACTATTTTCGTATCACCCCATCTCTGTCACTATCTTGAAACAAACTATAGCCTAACACTCTTGCTATACATTACTCTATACCCTGGAAAAGACTATGCTTACCCAACCACGTACTATCTTCATAGCGGCTTAGACATACACACTTCATATTCCTTTAGTCATCTAACTCGGTAAACAACTGTATACAGAAACACTGGTTACTTCACCGAATTCTAAACATACTATAACTAAACCAAACCGGAACACCGCTATACAACCACATTAATCTTACCACGCATACTGTCTTTAACTAAACAACTATCAATACTACGTTTATAGAAACATACCTGAAATCTAGGCTTCAGAGTCTTGGAATGCGGGCTAGGTAACTCAAACACAACCGTTCCATACGATAAGACAGCCCGCACTCCCGATCTAGACCTCTGACAGTCACAGCTTCCGCCTAGAACTCACTAAACAGAACTCACTAAAAAAACCCCGTGCTAACCATGTCTTACAGATTCCACATGGGCAGCAGGCCCCATGGACTTTCGGCACAAACAAACCGTTAACAAAAACCGTACCGTACTAATCCTATTGTGCGAGCACTATGCACAAGCATAGAGCTTCATCACAATTCCCCCTTCCTCGGGAAAAAAAAAGAAACGCCCGAGTTTCTTTTTAAGACTACTCGACGTAATGTTATCCGAAAACAGGAAAGGACTAACATTTACTACCTAGAATACAAGAGAAAAAAAATTACAGCCTTACGCCTCAACGCACAACTTAAGATCGCACAGCGACAGCAAAACAGAACTAACGCGCCAAACCTCCAGAAAAGAAATCGATCCAACGACTGCCCACACACACACTCGCGAGACCCCCGTCTCTGACCTACCGACAATCGCGAGCCCCAGTCTCCGACTTGCCTACAATCGCGAGACCCTAGTCTCCGATCTACCTAAATATTGGGTGCTGAGCAGCATTTCTGTCCGCAACAGAAGTATGCTGTCTCAGACCAACCCGACTGTTGGGCCACACCCGCTGACCGACTCCCTGTTTCTGGACGGAAATAACACGTTCTCTCTGCCCACGAGCACGCTTGCTCGGAGCTCTCGTCGCGACTGATGGGACTGCACCGCGAGGAACGTGAGCTCGCGTAATCGCTCCGACTCTAGCGATGACTGGCTGCACACCCTTCATGTTACCTAGAACTAAATCAACGACTGGCTCGTCGATGACACACGAAACCAGACTACCTGTAAAAAACTCGGTGTCAGCCTCTATTTTAGCTAAAGGGAAAACTTCCACCTTTCCTCCGAACGAAATTACCCTCTGCGTCTCCCCTGTGAACTGATCTGGTCTAACAAGGCTACGCCTGACCCCCGCGGTCGTTGTACCGGAGTCACGGAGAACAGAAACGAGACATCCGTTTACAACCCCGTCTACCAGCGGTAGGCAACCATCTCCGTTAGCTGAACACACCGCGCCCAGCTGTGGTTCCTCCCCGACTGGGACCGCAAAACTGGCTACGTGAGTGGGCTGCACCGCCCCATCCACCATACCAGGATTATTAGGACCTTGATGAGCCAGATGGCCGTGCTCCTGATAACCATCATACTGCGCGCCTGCACTGTAGTACGGACAGCTCCGACTGAAGTGCCCGTACCCACGACAAGAAAAACACTGCGTGTCCGAACTCGCAACACGACCACGACCATACCCACGCAAAGAAGTCCCTCCACGTGCGTACGGATCGCTACCGCCATTGCTGTTACCTCGATCACCTCGTCGAAAACGCAAAGTACCTCTACCGTTACCCAGCTGGGCTCCACGCAAAGTATTTATGCCCCGGTAACCCTCAGTCGTGTTAGCAGCGACCAACCCGACTGGCGGTGTCTCGGTCCTACGCGCGAGGTTTTTCGTAGGATGCGCCATCCGAAAAGCCTCCGCGTGCTGTACTAACTCGTCCGTAGTTTTGAGGTTACGCTCTCTCAAGAATACCGCTAGATCCTTGGAAACGCTCCCAAAGAACTGTTCAGCCAACATGAGATCGAACAATGCGTCGTACGTGTGGTCGATCTTTGACAGCTCGACCCAACGTACGAGCAAATGGGACAATCGTTTGCCAAACGACATAAACGATTCCCCTGTCTCTGGCCGACAAGCTCTCAAGCGTTCCCTAAAACCTTCCGCATTACACTGGAACTTCTGCAAGAGACACTCCTTCAAAGTCTCGTACTCTATGTTCCCCGAAACGGTCAAACTATGGTAAAGACTCAAGGCCTGTCCCTCAAGCACAGATGAAAGCAAAACGGGCCAGTTGGCAGGAGGCCAACTCAACGCCTGCGCATGAGACTCAAAACGACACAAAAAAGCGTCAATAGAGTCCACGGACTCTTTAAACATCGGCAGTTTAGGAAAATTGCGTATTCCTCGGCCTACTGAATCACTATCTGGTCGAGATCCCGCATCTCGAGCTAACTGTATTTGTACATCCCTATCTTTCTCCTCTTTCTCTCTCTGGTATTCCAATTCTTTCTCTCTTAAGGCATGTTCCCTCTCGTCCTTCTCTCTCTGAAACGCTAGAGACTTCTCGTCTTTCTCTCTCTGAAACGCTCTCTCTTCTCTTTCTCTCTCTCTCTGTACTTCTAATTCCTTCTCCTTAAAAACTCTTTCTTTCTCTGCTCGCTCTCTCTGAGCTTCTAACTCTTTCTCCTTTAGCTCCATTTCCTCTTTCTTAAGTATTCTGTCTTTCTCTTCTCTCTCTCTCTGAATTTCTAGCTCTTTCTCCTCCCTCTGTATCTGCATTTCCAACTCTTTCTCCTCTTTAAGTCTACGAATTTCTAATTCTTTCTCGTCCCTCACCATCTGAACCTCTAACTCTTTCACCTTTAAGGCTTTCTGAACCTCTAGTTCCTCTTTCTTAAGTACTCTTTCTCTCTCTTCCCTTTCTCTCTGAGCTTCTATCTCTTTCTCCTTTAGGACTCTTTTTTCTCTCTGAATTTCTCTCTCTCTTGCCCTATCCTCTCTATCCCTACATTTCTCTACGTAATCAAAAAGCTTCTCATCCCTAAGTCCTAACCTTTCACCCTGTTTAATGTAAGCCTCTACCGGGTCTACCTCCATATTTACTACAACTTCCCAAACTTGTGCACGTAAAAAAAAAAACAAATACCACAACCAAATCAACGGCAAAACTTAAAATGAGAACTTACAACAAAATCAACAAACTATGGAGAAAACAGTGACCTACTTTGACGTCCAGATGGAACGAAAAATAAGAACGATAGAAAGAAGAGCAAGGAAAAAGAACACTACCTATACAAAAGGAAGAAACAAGAACTAGCTCCTTGTAAGATCCCGAAAACTACAGAAATAACGGATCTTACCCCCTAGAATCGGAGAGGGGAATCTAACACAACAACATGCACATAGCAACAAATCCTACTCTAAAATCGCTACTCCCTATCGCTCGCAAATACTTCTAACCTACCGCTAAAACAGGGTCACCACTGTAACGCACGCAGACTCGCCCACAGTCGTACGCACAGACTCACGCAACAGACGCATACACCGCCACTGACTCAGACGGGCGCATTCATGCGGTAAAACACAACACACGGGCTCCCTTTCTAAAGTAACCTTTATACACTATAAATGAAAAAGAACGACTTAAATGACTATCAACTATATACACTGTTCTATTGTCACACCACACACGTATCACAATATCTTTGCCAGGTTAGGTCTTAGTCTCACATTGCCTCCAACCTGTTTGATGTTGTTGCCTGGTTACGTTGCTCCTTCTCACGTCTAGGCGTGAAAGTCCTTCGTCGTACGCTTGTCGCCGTCCTCTCTTTGGGCACGGACGTCCTCGTTCTCGTACGGTACTCAGTTCTCACTTGGACTTGGGTGTCTTGGTCCCCAGTCAGACTCACTCTCAGAAGAGCTGGAGGGATGACCTCACGTAGGTCCCACCTGCGACTCGACGTCTCGGCGTCCGTCTTCCACTCTCGTTACAAGAACTCTGAATAGACAAAAGTCCTAACGTAACACTTGCTAAACACACAACATATTGGATCAATGAGAAACGTCACATAACCTGGCTGATACAAATAACCCACACGTTCATTCACACACACACACACGTGCTTCATAAACTATTTTCGTATCACCCCATCTCTGTCACTATCTTGAAACAAACTATAGCCTAACACTCTTGCTATACATTACTCTATACCCTGGAAAAGACTATGCTTACCCAACCACGTACTATCTTCATAGCGGCTTAGACATACACACTTCATATTCCTTTAGTCATCTAACTCGGTAAACAACTGATACAGAAACACTGGTTACTTCACCGAATTCTAAACATACTATAACTAAACCAAACCGGAACACCGCTATACAACCACATTAATCTTACCACGCATACTGTCTTTAACTAAACAACTATCAATACTACGTTTATAGAAACATACCTGAAATCTAGGCTTCAGAGTCTTGGAATGCGGGCTAGGTAACTCAAACACAACCGTTCCATACGATAAGACAGCCCGCACTCCCGATCTAGACCTCTGACAGTCACAGCTTCCGCCTAGAACTCACTAAACAGAACTCACTAAAAAAAACCCGTGCTAACCATGTCTTACAGATTCCACATGGGCAGCAGGCCCCATGGACTTTCGGCACAAACAAACCGTTAACAAAAACCGTACCGTACTAATCCTATTGTGCGAGCACTATGCACAAGCATAGAGCTTCATCACAACCACCCAAATCTGAACCGCCAACTGAAGGTCCTGCAAAGGGCTAACACTGACGTCCTGGAACCAAGCCCAAAGATGTGTGAACAGCTCCCTTCAGATACCTGGACATCTCGAAAGAGCCTTCAAGACAACATAAACAATGTTCCAGGACTCTTTGCCAAAGGTCGCGGCACTGCACAAAGCCATCTTACTGGAGGTTGTGCACAAGCGCTACCTCACAGCAGCTGTGATACCACATAAGATGCTGTGCGGAATGAAGGAAGTGGCGTGTACATCTGTTGTGCAGACCGCACTACTACCTCCCTCTCCTTACCAGCTGGTGGCAGCAGCTCCAACTATCGTACAGATCTGCAGGTGCTCAACACAGCAGCAGAGCACTAGCTAGGGAAAGGCAGCAGCTTGATCCACCGATCTCACCAGGAAGCTTCAAGATAGACTGGATGCCCTGTCCACAAAATAGTGCTGCAGTGGATTCCAGTGCATTCTGGACTAGCTGGGAATGGAGACACTACAACAACAAAGTGATTGGCAACAGCAGAATGGTGGCTGCAGCCTGTGGGCAGATGACATCAACAAGCTGAACAGGGAGAGCCAGGCCACCATCTTTCATCTACGCACTGCTTACTCTGGACTGGGTCCGTACAGAAAAGCAGGAACGTTTCACAAACCCAAAATGAAGCCTGAAGGTTTATACACTTTAATCAGATCACTCTGTATCAGCAATTATTTGAAGCTTCCGTGCCTAATGCATGAAGAGATACCAAAATAAAAGAACGCTTAGCGAATGGCGGACTTCGGTAGAAGCGTAAACAACCAATCAGAATGTTCGGCAGAAAGGCCATGCAGTCATTTTATGATCAGAGCTAAATATAGATCACTTGCAACAAGCGTCAGCATGATCGTTCGCAATGGAATAGTCACAAATTGGGGGAGAAAAAAAAAAAAGAAGTAGACAAAAGTCTGCCAGCACGTTGTAATTTTGTACAAACTTTCACAGACTTTAAGGAAAAGGACTGAAATTGACAGATTTTCCAGGGCCCTGAAAAAGCCTTGTCATTTTTTAACAACTTTCACAAATGTTCACAGACTGTAAGGACCCTGCTTGACTCACCTCGTGAGATTGGGTCATGCGGAAACAGCCCTATGCGAATTTGGCGTAGAAAATCAGTCTCCTTAGCACATTCTCCAAACATGTCCATACACAGAAGCGGTCTGCTGGCAGTTCTGACCAGAAGACACGCCCCTATACACCAAACTCCGAAAACATGCTGCCTAGCTCTTGACAGCTCACTTATTGGCAGCCAGAACAATATAAGATTTAAAGACGGCCATACAAAATTGAACGTTGCAGAAGGTGGAAGTGGAGATCTCGTAGTCGACATGTGGAAACTAAGTATTTTTGATAACATTGTTTTGGCTATTAGGAACCATGAAACTTTATTACGCATTCATATTTACACATTTCTAGATGAAAGTAAATGAAAGGAAAAGGGGAGACCTTACTAGACCTGCCTTACGCTAAGTAAAATATCACCTAAAAGACCAGCCAGTTAAAAATAGTTACAATTAAATTGATGGGTTTCATTGAAATTAATGAAATGATCACAACTGATTATGCTCAATATGCATACTTAAAAAAAAAAAAAACTGGCAACAAAAAAATATTTAAACAGAGGAGTATGACGTAAGCAATTTTTATGATTATTTTGCGTTACTTTGCGTACTGGTAAAATGGGGGTAGGGCAGCAGATTCAGCCACTGTGGCCCCTAAATGCATCATAGCATCACAAAATCAGGTTGTGAGTAACTATGGTACTCTATCCTAATTAATAAAACCTAACAAAGACCTATCAGTTGTATACAAAATTTCTGAGGGCACCGGAAACGACGTACGTTTCCCAATTCGGCAATTTTAAATGGGAAAAAGTTATCATTCACCACGAATGTACCGTAAAGGATGACGACTTAACTTATTTTCTTGCACTTTATGCTCACATTATTGAAACTTAATAGGTAAAAAGAGGTCAAAATAAAATGGAATAACTTAAGCAATTTTTTTCTAATTAATTTTGTGTATTTTTAAACTTGGGGGTAGGGATACAAAATCAACCACTGTGGCACTCACAGTAATCACAGCAGCACATAGTCAAGTTTATAATAATTGTGACATCCTGTTTTAATGATGTAAACCTGAAAATGGACTGTCAGTGCTATAGAAAATGTCTGAAGGCATCTGACACATTATTTTTGTCTTTTTTTTGCGATTTCGCGGAAATGGTAGTTTAATGGGTGCACAAATACCTTCACTGTGAGCCAGAGATTCAATATTTTTTCATTCTGTTTTTTTGCAGAGGATGCAGAAGGTGTGCCTTGACATAATATTGCCTGATTTGGGTTTCTGGAATGAATTCTGATTTATTTAGAGGAAAATGTTTCTCAACCTCATTTTAGCACCTGCGAAGAGCGTGAATGGGGGTACCCTTGCGCCATCGGCTATATCTCTGGTGTGTTCCTAAGGATTTTCGGGGAACATGGCTTAAACATCTCAGGACATACTAAGGAACACTTTGAAACCCATCTTATTGAGTACTGGGGGGGGGGGGGGGGCGGGGGGGGGGGGGGGGGTGCACGGTAGACCTTCCTAGCTTGTGGACTACTTCACTATCGAAAAAAAAAAGTAATCGCGATCCAGTCGCAAGAGACATTGACCTCATGACGGCCCCCCTCAGTTGCGGGGGTTCTTGAGGATCTATGCCTCGTGCTGACACCACTTTGTTTCCAAGCTTCGTTTAAGGCTGAGGCTCGTTGGCGTTAACTTATCAAAGATTCAGTTGCAAAATATGCAATCTGCCTCCCGCTGGCATGGAAGGGGTTAAGTTGGTCAAATGCTGTTGTAACCGGGTCAAGATTAGGCGAGAAATGAGGGCAGAAGACACAACGTCGAAGACAGGGGTCGCTGTGACATGTCTTTATTGAGGCGAAGAAAACTGAAGAAACCGCGCTAAGAGGGAGTCGACATTGCAGCTCTTCCTAGTAGTATCGTCGTAGCGGCGCGAGTAGTCTGATGCAAAGTAACGGTTGCGTGGTACTGACGGCGTGCGTGGTTGGTTGACGACATTGCAGCTCTTCCTAGTAGTATCGTCGTAGCGGCGCGAGTAGTCTGATGCAAAGTAACGGTTGCGTGGTACTGACGGCGTGCGTGGTTGGTTGTCGACATTGCAGCTCTTCCTAGTAGTATCGTCGTAGCGGCGCGAGTAGTCTGATGCAAAGTAACGGTTGCGTGGTACTGACGGCGTGCGTGGTTGGTTGACGACATTGCAGCTCTTCCTAGTAGTATCGTCGTAGAGGCGCGAGTAGTCTGATGCAAAGTAACGGTTGCGTGGTTGGTTGGTTGGTTAGTTCGGGTTTAACGTCCATAGCACCGAGGTGATCATGGACGGCCCTGACGGGCGGGTTATGGGGACAGGGAAATCTATTGCCTATGGAGTACGACCTGAACACTGATCAACTCAGGCGCACTCCAACTGTGCCACTTTGATTTACCAGGACCTTTCAGCGGACATGCTATTGAACAAATCCGTTTTTTTCTCCCTGGATTGCGGCGAGTCCAGCTACCGGGGCCGGGACGGGATTCGACCTCACGACCCGGCGATTCCCTTCGCTCTCCTGCTCCGACGTTTAACCGCCTGAGCTATTTCGGACTCCGGCGTGCGTGCCACGGAAGGGGCTTTATGTCCTGTCCGGCAGGCGCGGGCCGCAAAGAAAGCATCGCTCGTCGCTTCCAGAACTCGGTGCTTTTGGAGCGGGAAAGCTGAAATCTGTGTTTGTTTGCACTAGGTTTTCTGACTCTAGCTCTGGTTCTACGGCCCTATAAACTTTCAGTTTGCTACTAAGAAAAAAGCCGCAAGGGTAGTCTTACTAGTGCCAAACATTAACTTGATTAATTAAGGCTAGAATTAATCATGAATTTTTAAAGGACTTTATTCCATGGACCTGGACGAAGCAAAACTCGGTGCAAAATCCCAAAATGATGTATAACCCAAAATCAATCGGACTAGAAATAATTACAAAGAGAAAGTGACTATCATGCTGAATCTGTTGGATCTTGGTTTAAAGCAATTGGTGCAAGCATTGAAGAGATATCTGACTTAGAATGCCGAGCCACAAACACAAGCTAAACGCCACTGTAACACCCACGCTAAACAAAGCAGCGAGGTGGCTCATGCAGTTGCGTCCCCTGAACAGACACTGAAAACCTAGTAGTCTAGACGTAAGCCGGAGGGGTCGGACCAACGCAGGCATCACTAAAACTCCGAAAGCAATATCTTGCGAGACCTTACATTGAAGGAA
Source organism: Semisulcospira habei (assembly GCA_036245525.1). Lineage (NCBI taxonomy): Eukaryota > Metazoa > Mollusca > Gastropoda > Semisulcospiridae > Semisulcospira > Semisulcospira habei. Next base: position 84,924,329 of record BTPG01000008.1, on the reverse strand, counting down.
AACCCCTGAATAAAAGCAATACAAAACATATTTTGCAAACAAGTACAAGTCTTGCTGTAAAAAACAAAATTACATCAGATGGGTTATGAGAGCTGGGTGTCACACTGTATTTCAGATTTTTCAAGCACAACACTATGTTTATCATTATTATTTTATATTATTATTATTATTATTAATTGTATTTATTTTTATTTTATTTATTTTAATTTTGTGGGGGGGGGGGGGGGCGGGGGATTGGGGGGGGTGGGGGTGGGGGTGAGGGGGGGGGCGGAAGGAGGGGAGAAGGGGAGGGGGTGGAGGTGGAGGTGGGGTGGGGGGGTGGGGGGGCGGGCGCTAGTGAAAGTCCAGATCTGAACAAGACGTGAATTTTGGATTTGTATTTGAATTTTGACCGATAAAACCTGCTTTCGTTGACTCACCGGGCAATGCAGTTCATAACTCAACGGACACCGAGATTACTCCGAACTGAGGTAGTCGCTACAGCTCCAAAAACACATGGCCCCATGAGCTCCTTAGCATCCGCGTTATCGCGGAATTGTTTATATTACAGCGGACGGAAGGCGAAGCCGTCCCGTTTCTCACTTTCCTTTTTTTGTCCCTTGTCTCCTTGACTGCGTGCGCAAAATAAGGTGAACTTGTGAAAATTCACATCAACTTCATTTAAAAACAAATGAACTCTAGCATTTTTTAGTGCGTGTACGGGTTAGCGCATTTTTTGGGGAAACAATAGGCGCACAGGCCTCTTTTCGTGTTTGTCCTTGCTAAACTACAACATTCTTAGAGAGAGAAAGAGAGATGAAATGAAACTTTATTAAGAGAGAGAAAAAAACAACAGCCTATGATAATAAAGTGTAAAAAATGGTTATAACTAAATAGTGTATACACGGTATAAGTGAAGACACAGTCGTACTATCCGTGAACTGAAAAACTCGAAAAGCTTTTGGTCAGGCATGGAGCCGCAGGAGCCAAAGGGAGGGGAGGAAATACGGTCGCAGCGGGTTTGATATGTGCCAGGTATCTCTCACGACAGCTTGATGATAACTGACTCGCACCCACTTGCCGGAATTCAGGGACCTTTTTTTCTCTGTCCGTTGAGTTATAGACTAAATGACACCTCTTCAGTCAGACACTAGCGCTTGAGAGACGCCGTTAATTATCAGGCATCGTAAAAGAGAAGATGTAAGGTCTTTGAGATACCGAAGTACCATGTTCGACAACGGTTTTACTACAGTCTGACAGGCCGCCCTTTCACTTGCTGTTTGCTGCCAACATTTCTAACACGCCCTCCGACGTTCCTCTTGGCGTCTGCAAAAGGCATAGATTCTGACGAACCCTTGCAGACTCATGGGTATCTATACCTCTCAGACCGTCGTCCTTTTTATGTATTTTACATCTCAGCTCCTCAGGCCGAAGATGTCTCGATGTTTATGTATGAGACTGACGACGCTTAGTGGTGATCTGAAGCAAAATGGACACAGCAACAAAAGGTCATTGACCGGGAGTGTCCCACCAGTTGGCGACAGCAGTTTAGACCACGTGCAAGATGCATAGATTCTCATGCGCCCCCGCAAGTGCGGGGGCTCATGAGAATCTATGCCTCTTGCTATGTCCACTTGCATCGTGTTTTTTCGATCTGGCGTTGAAACTACAGATTTAGCACTATGGTAACGTAGATCATGGGTTGTTTAGGGAACATTTTGAGCTGGCTCAGTTCTGGCGAGGAAAATACCATATAGATGGAAGGATGGAAGGAAAACTGGCACAACTGATGGGAGAATAATTGCACGGAATGAAAACCTTATGCCACGGTGTACTGTACTAGGTGTGTGTGTGTGTGTGTGTGTGTGTGTGTGTGTGTGTGTGTGTGTGTGTGTGTGTGTGCGCGCGTGCGTGCGTGCGTGTGTGTGTGTGTGTGTGTGTGTGTGTGTGTGTGTGTGTGTGTGTGTGTGTGTGTGTAGTCTGTGTAGTCTGTGGGTGTGTCACACACGATCTGCTCCTGGGCGGGCTGTGATTGCTAAAAAAATCGCCGGTGTTGTCTCGCCTCAACCAAGACTTTTCTGCCCTTCTTTTCACAATCCATGCGAGTAGGCATGCAGTTTTTCTAAGGCCTGTTATGCGCATTGTGGGAACTGTCCTACGTACAATTGAGAAAAAGAATAGAACAGTCTTTGATTCTACGACATACAAACTTGAAATTATGCCTTTTCATTCTGATACGCTACTGCTTTGAAATTAATTTGAGTATCAATGAATCTTTATTTTACAACGGTGAAGATATTAACACAGTCAGTGACTATATCATTTTTCGTACCTGCCGTTGAGTATGATAGTTCAAGAGTGGTGCCGGAATAGCTTGGCGCCTGAGGCACCAAGCTATTCCGGCACCACCCTTGAACTATAATGGTTGAACTATCTCCTAATTTGTCATGTAGCCGTTATAGGACAATACTATTTTTTAGGATGTATCGGGCTAAATTAAACAAAAGTTAAGTTAGCCTTTTAAGTGCAGCATTTTTGTGAGATATACTAAAACATTTATGAAGGAATTACACCGACCTAGTGACACTTTATCCCGTGGATTATGTCGCTTTGGGGTTTCCGCACTTTGCCCTCCAAACCCAATAATGGACTTTACACAGTCCTCAGCGTGTCCGGGTGCAGCACGACTCGAATGTGTTGTTAACACAAGGTGCCCCGCATCAATAGCTGGGGAAGTGTCGAATAGCGTTGCTGGAGGCAACGCTATACGACACTTCCGCCCCTATTGATGCGGAAGGTCTTGAGTGAGTTATCGCATTGAATAAATCTAAAGTTCGAAGTTACCTAAAATACATCACTGTGACACGCACAGCGTACGCACGTGTAGCGTATTAGTTGTGCGCAAGAGAGCCACAATGAAGCCGCGGGAAAATGTTGCGTCTATCCGTTTCTGTTCAGTATTGAGGACCAGAGGAGATCTATGGCACTTAAAATTTCATTTCCACTGCATTATGATTCAGCATTCTTCTCTCATCTGTGAAAGACTGATGGCCGTTTGATGGACCTCTTTGTGTGCTGCGTGTTGTCAACATCGCCGCCTTCGTAAGATCCCATTATGGACGTGTCATTTCCAATGTCAGCCTTGCCGGGTCTGTCGTCAGCTTTCAAACCCTGAGACCCTTCCCAAAAAGGCATTAACTCATTCGAGACGTGCCGCCTCCGCATACGCGGCTTAAGCCGCGTATGCGGAGGCGGTACGTCTCGAATGAGTTAATATAAATTTAACGGGAAGAAATAGTCTGCAGGGACCCATGAGAATCTATGCCCGTTGCACATGTAGGACTTGCTGTGGTTTAGTCGTAATCTGAACCAGAGAGACTTTCTGTGCGAATAGCAGATTCGGATGCAGAGTAAAATGTACCCGAAACCTTACTGGGAAGAGGCATCGATTCTCATGATCCCCTGCTACTGCAGGGGCTCATGAGAATATATGCCTTTTGCAGATTTAGGACTTGCTAGGGGACTGATCCAATTTTGAATCCCTCAGATAACGGTAACGTACAGTCCGGTTTCATCACGTGAACATTTCCGTGGTTACTCTGGCTGCGAACACCGCCTGTCTGCTCGAGGCTTAGGTTCTCAGAAACCCCTCCACTCTGTATAGTTCATTTGCATGTATACCTTTGCACTCATATTAGGAAATTCAGGTCGTTCCGCGTTCGCTGATTGCGGAGGAAAGCTTTTAATGAACACTTCAAGAGCGAAGTTATGTAACTACAGGAGACACTGTCCAGCGCCACATGGGGTTTTATTAGAACATAATTATGCTTCTTGCTAAGTAAGAGTACTGAGGAGTACGGATCAGGTTCATTTTATGTTCGTCCTTCACAAGACTGACGTCAGTCGCAACCAGGCCCCAGTTTCACGAATGAACTTAAAGTACCACTAAGCGTAAATTTGAAGACACATAAACACCACCATAATTTGTGTTTGCTATGCCTTGTCGACACACCTAATGAACTTTAACAGCAGCCGTTGGGACACGCAGCAAAAGCACACTCGTAATCGCACTTGTTTATTCTGCGCAGCCGTTGGCGTGTCAATCTATTTTTTTGCTGTTTCTCGTATTTATAGAACGGAGTGGGGACATTGTCAAATTACTTGATATTAAGACTCCATGTGCTGAACTGGATCGCTCTGTGTTTAAATGAACCAAAACTAGACCTGTGTGTAGCGTTTCGTAACCATCTGTTACAGAAGTGTATCTTCAACCCATTACATCCATAGGCTGATTAAAAACAACAACAACAAACTTATTGTCCTATGAAGGCTACATTGCACATCAAGAGATAGATCAACCATTTTAGTTCAAGGGTGGTGCCAGAATAGCCTGGCTATTCTGGCACCTCCCTTGAACTCTCATAGTCAAATGAAATTCAAGCAGTAGTGCATCAGGATGAAAAAAGGGTTGAAAGCCCACTACTGCCATGACCGCTGTGCAAAGAAAAACTTCTGCAACAGATGGTTACAAAACGAAACACACGGGTCTAGCTATGGTTCATTTCGACACAAGAGAATCCACATCAGCACACGCCGTCTTAACCCAATCAGCCCTGACGCACTACAGCAGGAGATGGGTCGACCATGATAATTCAAGGGTAGTGCCAGATTAGCTTGTCGCCTGTCGGCGCCAAGCTAATCTGGCACTGCCCTTGAATTATCATGGTCGATTCATCTCCTGTAGCTGGTGCATAGTCATTAGATGACACCTCCAAAATTTGGGAAATTGACGTGCGTCGGGCTGGGTGAGTTAGTATCAAGAAATTTGACGACTCCGCTCCGCTCACGTGCGAAGTTCCTCTAAAAATAGATTGACGCGCCGCTAACGGCTGCGGCAGACCGGAATAAACAAGCGTGTGCGTTTAGTGCTGCGTGTCCAAACTGCTGTAGACGTTTAGGAGGTGGGTCGACAAAGCATAATAAAACACAAATATTGCTGAAATTTGTCGTCAGTTTCAAGCGTAATGATGCTTTAAATCCTGCGCAAGCCACTATACAAGGTGCTCATGTAGACGCACCTTGCTTAGAGGCTGGCGCAGGATTTAATCTCACTCATGGAACTAGCCTCTGGCTTATTGGGCACCCGGTCCTTTAAGAACCACTCTTAACTGAAATGAGTCACACACTTTAAACCTTGACCACGTCCTCAGACTGATGAGCCGAGGTTTAAGATCACAATATCCTTCCAGCAAAAGGCATAGATTCTCATGAGCCCCTGCAAATGCCTGGGCTCATGAGAATCTATGCCTTTTGCAGGCGGAACTTGGCGGAAGGAGTGTAATGGAGACGTATTCAAAGTTTCATTAAGATTCGATTTAAGATTCGATTTTCTGTCACGTGAACAGGAAAGGTAGGACACTTGATCGGTCGGAGGCGACACGATCAACTTGATGGTCGATGCACCTTGTTGGTTTTAAAAAATGAAAAGAGTCAAGGTCACATTACAGGGCCAAAGTGAAAGAGTAGAGGTCACAGTACTAGGCCAAGGTATTAGTCCTGGGTGAGATGTTCGGCGTATCAGGATCCCAGTACCGATAGCTGTCTTTTTTTTTAAAATCGTCTGCTGAGCACTGCGCACAAGTTCCAAAAGATGAAGCGGATCTGTCCTAGGAAGACTCCAGAGAGCCGGAATAATATTTGGGGGTAAAAATCGATATTTTCATTATATTACAATGGAAATCTCGCTTTTCACTATATTGTATTTGCTGTCTTTTGTCTGCATGGGGCAGAACGGCTCTGGCACTTTTCCCCCCAGAAATCAGACCGGTTGTCCTATTCATAGGGGTCTGCCGATACTTCTTTTACTAATTGCAAATATCGCTGCGCCACCGCGTGCGCAACCGGTTACCGCACAAGCTCATTCTAAAACACGTGTTTTAGAATGAGCTTGTGCAGTAGTCGGCTGCGCACGCGGTGGAGCAGCGTACGCATTTGCATTTAGTAAAAGCTCTATCGTCAGGCCCCTATGGTCCCACTTGATCAGCGGGTCGTGTTGTGATCTCTACCGCAAAGTGTAGGTCACCACATTTTGTATTGAATACAATACATTGAGCTGACTCTCTTCTGCGGTGGGAGACGTGCTGGGCAGTGATCGTGTGCAAAAATACTCCTTTCGAGTTGGGTGTTGCAAAAGCGCTACCCTACAATAACGCAGATCCCGTGAAACTGATGCCAATTGTGGGGCAGGCTCATGAGGATCATGCCGCACTTGAGCCATCTCAGTCACGTTCGTGTTCTTCGGTCAAAAGAAGTGATTTGCATTGGCAAGAGACAAACTGCCAACCAGGACTTTAATTCTTCGCCGCAATTATTGTCATCCACAGCATGCACAGGCCGACTATTCAAGAAAATCCACTTAGCTCAGCTAACCTTGCAAGTTCGCCAAGCAGTAGCTGTCATGACCGGTTATTTCTGATGCTGACATATCAGAGTGGTATTTATTATAAGTGCAGCGAATAAAAAGCCTGCAAGAGACATAGGTCTTCATGAGCCCCCGCAACTGCGGGGGCTCGTGAAGATCTATATCTCTTGGAAGCATGGCTCTTGCGTCATGCGGGGTTCTAATTTTCACTTCCGAGTATCTTGCTCTACGTTTCCTGAGACGGGTTGCAGTTACTTCGAGGACTATGGATGATGGATCTCTGTCTAACTCTCAGGCCAAATTTACGTCTGTGTTCCTGTATGGGAAGAGCATTAGGGGCGTTCAGTGTTAGGTGGCATGTATGCGATTCTTGCTGTCGTGTTTTATTACGCACAGTGCATGTTTACTGAACAGTTACTTTTATTTTATTTATTTATTTATTTATTTATTTATTTTTTTGCGGACGCATGACAAGATTGCATCAAACACCCACGCGTTGATTCGACCAAAGACGTCGATGACCACGCCCGCCTGGAGTAACATTCACAGAAATGACCCGAGGAAGAGACGCAGATCTTTATGGGCCCCCGCAACCTGCCGAGGCTCGTGATGATCTGTGCCCTTTGCAGATGGCTGGGGATGGAGAGCGTTGTCATGAATCTGATGATACTATAGGCCTACTGGGATGGCGTAGGAAGGGTGACTCACAGCCGCAGTGTGTGCAAACTGATGAGTTCAGTTACCTTGACTGCTAACATGTCGTGCATCATCTTGGCTACTGTGGCGCATTATGACACCGCATGGCTTGAGGTCACAAGTGAGCTTACCTTTTATGTCGGACAACTCCCAACAACGAACGAGAGCGAGGTCATGATTGTTAACCCATTACCTCCTGAGGCTGATTTTTTTAAATTTGCTTTTTTGTCCTATGCAGGTCTGATTAGAGATTAGGAGATAGATCAACCATTTTAGTTCAAGGATGGTGAAGGCGCCAAGCTTTTCTGGCACCACCCATGAACTATAACAGCCAAATTAATTTCATGCAGTTGTGTATCACTATCAGGATGAAAAGGGTTTAGCAGCGTGTGCGGCCATGAGCATAGACAACGCTCCAAACATCACCAGCCTGTTCCATAAACATATAAGCACTCCAAACATCACCAGCCTGTTCCATAAACATATAAGCACTTCAAACATCACCAGCCTGTTCCATAAACATAATTATAAACACTCCAAACACCACCAGCCTGTTCCATAAACATAATTATAAGCACTCCAAACATCACCAGCCTGTTCCATAAACATAATTATAAGCACTCCAAACATCACCAGCCTGTTCCATAAACATAATTATAAGCACTCCAAACATCACCAGCCTGTTCCATAAACATAATTATAAGCACTCCAAACATCACCAGCCTGTTCCATAAACATAATTATAAGCACTCCAAACACCACCAGCCTGTTCCATAAACATAATTATAAGCACTCCAAACATCTGCAAGATGCATAGGTCCTCATCTACGCCTCTTGGAGATGTTTGGAGTGTTGTCTGTGCTTATGGTACACGCTGGCTGCACGCCGCTACTGCGCTGTCGTTTGTTGTGTGGAGACATCCTTTGCAAACGAAACCTGACTCCACTCTGCGTGATCATTACTAATGCTGTGGGCGTAAGAGGCTGGTTTTATGATCGACATTTCGAAAGTCTTATGATCCATTTGTATGAGCAGGTCAGATTATGTTCAACGGCGCACATTTTTTTTGCTTAATGCGTTTAGACATGATCAGCAACATTCAACAACTACAGCAACAACAGCGGCAGCAGCAAAAATAACAATAAGAACAAGAACAAGAAGAATAACAATAGAAAGAATAACATGACCAAGAATATCAACAAAACCAACGACAAGAACAATAACAACGAACAACAGCAACAAAGAACAACAATATCAACAACAACAACAACAAGAACAACAACACTTTAACTACACTTTAACTACAACCTCATGATAATATTAAAGAACAACTTCAGTTCAGTATCGCCCATAGATCTGATTGATGAACACATGAAAGAGTGCTGTACTTAGTTTGGTGGGAAAACATGCTTTCAACTCAACTGGGGGCTCAGTTAATTTGAAAACACTCCTTTTTCTTCGTCTTCTTCAAAGTGGTACGCATAGAGCACACTGGTTGTGGCACACTTGGAGCACACTGGTTGTCTCCCTCGATTCGCTACCGCTGATCAGCGGTAGCGAATCGAAGGAGACAACCAGCTTGTCACTTGAGTTGGAGAACTTTCCCATATATATATATATATATATATATATATATATATATTATATATATATATATATATATATATATATATATATATATATATATATAATATATATATATATATATATATATATATATATATATATATATATATATATATATATATATATATATATATATAAGAGGTTGTATTATCCGCGACCACGTTTTCGTGACTTCTTTTTTTGGCTAAGAAGAAAAGGAAACGCATTATTAGCAGCGACCGGAAGTGCACACAATATAACTGTAAAGACAAATCACTTCATGGCTGGCGCTTTGCTTTTCCCGTACTGGTGCACTGACTTTTGCTGATACATTATTGAGGCCATTAATTACACCCAGGATCCCAACGCACTCAGTGAACATTTAAAAAAAAAAAATTCCGGTACTTTAACACTCAGTGCCCTACAAGAATGCACTCCGTGAACACTTATTTATTTCGGTACTTCAGACTTGGTGCCGACTGTTGCAGCACCTGAAGCCAGTGCTCTCCCCTGTGGAGCCGAGTTGTCTGTCGTTTGTAACTCATTAATATAAAGCAGCGTTAACCCATGTTACTGGCTCCCCTACGCGAAAACACATGGGAGAAAACGGGATCATTTCTTACCAGCCTTTAAGAGGCATAGATTCTCATGAGCTGTTAGTGTAGCAGCAAGAGCTCATGAGAATCTGTGCCTCCTGCGGGCGGATTTATGACCGAGCTTGCCTGATGGACTTCTTCCTGGGTAGTTCAGTGTGTGGTGGCCGCGGGTGTACTCGGCAAGCTACCGTGGTGCACAAATCACATCAACATTTCGCGTTCTTTTATGTTGCGCAGTTTTTGGCATCACTCTGTGAGTGGAAACGCTTTTTTTTTTTTCTCCGTGAGATGAATGACCGAAGGAAGTGCATTGCGGTACATATACCTCGCACGTCTCTAACTCTCTCTACCCAGTCTTAGGTCCCTAACTTCAGGCTACCTGATACCCCCAGACTACGAGAGTGAGGTGGGAAAACTCGTCAAGCTGGTGCCGAGCAGCCCGTTGTTTAACCCATTCAGCCCTGACGCACTACAGCAGGCGATGGATCAACCATGATAATTCAAGGGTAGCGCCAGATTAGCTTGGCGCCTGACGGCGCCAAGCTAATCTGGCACTACCCTAGAATTATCATGGTTGGTTCATCTCCTGCAACTGGTACATAATGAGTAGGTGGCACCTCTAAAATTTGGGAATTGCGGTCGTGGGTTTAAGTGGGTTACATGAAGTAAAACTGCCCACTGTTATCTTAGCAGTTGACCGTTAACAACACTCTTCCCCTTCCTGTTCCACCCCCTCTTCATTTTGGCTGGAAACAGTGTCCACGTCAGACAGTGCATGGACCCCCAAATACTGATTGCAGTAACACTGATGTATCACTCCACGCGACACTAAAATATGTTTTTTTTTTCTTTTCTTTTTTTTTGCGAACGTCACAGTCACATATTGCGCAGTTGACGTTCATAAGCACTCCATCAGCCTGCTGCAGCCTTGACCCTTGGTGTCTCTCGTCAAGTTAAGTTTGTGGATCAACTGTAATTACATATCATAGGACACATGCACTCACACGAGTTCTCTGTCTGGGTTATGGTTCATCCCATCTTGTTTAATGCTACATCTACAAACATTCGCAGCAATTGCATTACAAGAGAGAGAGAGAGAGAGAGAGAGAGAGAGAGAGAGAGAGAGAGAGAGAGAGAGAGAGAGAGAGAGAGAGAGAGAGAGAGAGAGAGAGAGAGAGAGAGATTTTATTTTGGTTTAACGCCGAGCAGTCGACTAAGGCCATCTCACGGCGAGAGAGAGAGAAAGAGAGAGAGAGAGAGAGAGAGAGAGAGAGAGAGAGAGAGAGAGAGAGAGAGAGAGAGAGAGAGAGAGAGAGAGAGAGAGAGAGAGAGAGAATGAATGAATGAATGAATGAATGAACTCAACAATGGAAACAATAGGCGCACAGGCCTCTTTTCGTGTTTGTCCTTGCTAAACTACAACATTAAAAAACAACATTAAAACAACATGTTAACAGCACAAACAAGCGGCTACACCCACAGGTCACTTGTGTTACATTCCGATATAAGTTCACAAGTCGCTGAAGGTTTCATTCACGCACGTACACACGCACGCACACACACACACACACACACACACACACACACACACACACACACACACACACACACACACACACACACACACACACACACACACACAATTGACAGGTCTTGGGGGGGGGGGGGGTGCGATGTAAAGTGAGTGTTTATAGACAGCGACTGCGCGCTTATGATACATCTATTCTTGTGTAGGAATATAGTAAACCTGCAAAACACTACAGTAAAGAGAGATATATAAAAACTAACAAGTGCAAAATAGAGGACCACAACAGCGCGTTAAAAAAGGAAATCATTGACATGGCTCTTTTGGACACATTATCTACGTTTCTTTCAAGTTTGCTCTAAGATGTATTCAACAGCTTTCGTCCTAAACAAAGGAATAAACAATGGAACATGTCTTGTTTGCTGTATATGTGGAGGAAGTGAGTTTGATAAATAGGCACCGGCGTTCGAAAGGCTGGATTTAAACAAGTCAGATCAGAAAATACCTCACTACCGAAGCTGCCACCAAACTTGCTGTCTCTCTCATCCTATCTCGCATCGACTACTGCAACTCTCTCCTTTCCGGCCTCCCTCACTCCACCACTTTCACTCTCCAACGCGACAAGAACAATGCTGCCCGCCTCGTCCTCAGAAAGAAAAAATCCGACCACATCACTCCCCTGCTCAAACTCCTTCACTGGCTTCCCATCCCCCAACGCATCCAGTACAAGATTCTGTCTCTCTGCTACAAATCTCTGAACAACTGCGCTCCTGCCTATCTCTCAAACTTCCTTCACCCCTACACTCCTCCCCGCTCCCTCCGCTCCGCCTCCGACCCTCTCCGCCTCCACATCGCCCGCACCAAACTCAGCACTTTCGGCCTCCGCTCCTTCTCGGTATACGGTCCATCCACCTGGAAAACTCTCCCACTCTCTCTCCGTCAGAAACACTCTCTCTGCTCCTTCCAGTCCGCCCTCAAAACTCACCTCTTTCAACAGTTCTAGCACTATATCACCACACTCCCCACCCCAAGCTGACTGTCGTAATGTATTTCGCTATTTGTGGTACGTGAGTCGTTGTCTAAAGCGTGTATAGTTATAATTATTATAAGATAAGCGCATTATAAATACCGTAATTACTATTATTATTAATTCGGGGCCGTTCAATGACGAGACTGTTCCTCGAAGTGCTGTAAACCCTTACGCTCTCAGTGAAAAGCTTAGCCAGAACTTTCCCGTTCAGTGCTTTGTGATTAATAATGGGTAGACCATCGAAAACCGATGATGTCGTCATTGTTCATGACTTCTATTTGTAGGTGCGGGTGTGGCTGACCAAGCCAATCCTGGAGCCACATCTGCGAGGGCAATGGGGGCACTGGAACGTAGCTGTGGGGAGAGTCGACGCTGTCTTTCTGCGAGCTCTGGCACTGGTGATCCGTTCGCGCCGATTGTGTTCAAAGAGCGTGCAGGCTTTCCTGGTGGCGGCACGCCAGCCAGATCTGTCTTGTGCTTGTGCTTGAAGTTCCTTTACCGGGAAGACGCAGTACTTGAGGCTGTCTTTTATGCAGTCTTTGAAGCGTTTCTTTGGCCGTCCTTGCTTCCTGTGGCCTTTTGAGAGTGCACCATACAGGAGTTGGCGTGGCATGCGAGAATCATCCATGCGTATGACATGACCTGTCCAGCGAAATTGTGTCTTTAAGATCAAGGCTTCAACACTCACTAAGCCAGCATTATCCAGGACTTCCAGGTTTGTCACCTTGTCTTGCCATTTGATGCCCATGGGTGAGCGCAGGGATCTCATGTGGAAACGTTCAAGCTGATTGAGGTGCTTTCTGTACAGCGTCCATGACTCACAGCCGTAGAGGAGGCTGGGGAGGACTACTGCCGTGTAGACTTTGATCTTGGTGGAGAGCTTGACGTTGTTGTTATTCAACACACGAGTGCGCAGACGACCCAGGGCTTGGGTGGCTTTGCTGATGCGAGCTGCGATTCTCTTATCGATATTACTGTCAGAAGAGATGATGCTCCCCAGGTACCTGAACTAGTCGAAAGTCTTTAGCTCAGTGCCTTCGATATATACTTTGGGTGGGTGGAGGGGGGGGGGAGGTCTTGTGCCTGGGGCTGGTTGGTGCAGGACCTCAGTCTTGTTGAGTCTGATGGTGAGGCCAAACAGTCGAGAGGCTTTCGAGAACTTGTTGATGATGGTCTGGAGGTCAGACTCCGTGTGCGCCATCAGCGCACAATCATCGGCAAACAGCGCCTCAAGGATCAGTCTCTCGATGGTCTTGGTCCTGGCGTTCAGTCGACGGAGGTCGAAGAGAGAGCCGTGTAGTGTGTACTTCAGGTACACTCCCTTCTCAAGGTCGCGTACTGCATGGTGAAGAACAGGTTGAACATCACGGGGGCAAGAACACAACCGTGTTTCACACCGCTGGAAATGTCGAGGGGTGCGGATGTGTCACCGTTTGACTGGACAACTCCTACCATTCACCATGGAAGAGGGCGGATGATGTTGGTGAACTTCCTGGGGCAGCCGAGCTTTGCGAGGATGACCCAAGGTGCTTCTCTGTTCACGGTGTCGAATGCTTTGGTCAGATCTTTGAAGACAGCGTAGAGGTCCATGTGCTGCTCGATGAATTTTTCCTGGACCTGTCTCACAGAGAAGACCATGTCGACTGTACTGCGGCCGCATTCTGAAGCCACACTGAACCTCTGGAAGTGCTTCCTCAGATACAGAGCTGATCAGGCGGTTGAGGATGACTCTCGCGAGGATCTTGCCAGCAATGGACAAGAGTGAGATCCCTCCGTGATTGGCACAGTCTGGTTTGCTGCCCTTGTTCTTGAACAGGGAGACGATTGTAGCATCTCTAAATTCCTGTGGCATGTTCTCCTCTGCCCAGATGCATGTCAGAATGTTGTGGAAGGCGTCAAGGGTCTCAGGTCCAGCTGCTTTGAAGAGTTCTGCAGGGATGTCGTCAATGCCTGCAGCCTTGCCGGAGCTAGTCTGGTTGATCGCTTTCTTGACCTCGTCTAGGGTAAGCTGGAGGTCAAGGTCATCCAGTGTCAGCTTCTGGGGAATCATGTCCAGGGCCGCGGGGTCGACAGTGGACGGCAGGTTCAGCAGATTTGAGAAGTGTTGTCTCCAGCGCTCAGTGATGCTGCCTTTGTCCTTCAGCAAGGTGAAACCGTCGGAAGAAATGAGAGGGGTTGTGCTGGGTCTGGCAGGGCCGTAGACAGCTTTCATAGGGCTGAAAAACTCCTTGGAGTTGTTGGATTCAGCGAAGTGTTCAAGTTCTTTTGCCTTGCTATCCCACCAGGTGTTCTGCATGTTGCGGAGCTCTCTCTGGGCTTTTCTTTGGAGGTGTTTGAAGCGGTGTTTCTTGGACAAGGAGTTGATGTCGTTCTGCCACTCGATGAAGGCACTGCGCTTTTGCTCCAGTAGTTTGTTGATCTCTTCATTGTTCTCATCGAACCAATCCTGGTGTACCCTCTGCTTGGGTCCAAGCACGTCTTTGGCAGACTGCGTCACCATCCCCTTGAACAGGTTTCACATTTCAGTTGGGTTAATAATAATAATAATAATAATAATAATAATAATAATAATAATAATAATAATAATAATAATAATAAGCTCATTAAATAGGCGCTTTATCCCAATTGAAAATCGGCTCAAAGCGCCGCCGCGAACTGAACCCAACAAGCACGCTCACGTGAATCACGCGCATTCACTCACACACTATACATAAACACAGAACATTCACGTGGTGCTAAGGGCAAGCTCAAGCGAGCTACTGAAGTTTTTGGAAATTCAAAATCGTTTGTATTTGAAATTTGATTAAGTGGGCTGAAACTGATACCAAAGTGGAGGGGGAGGAAGAGCCGGAGTACCCGGAGAAAGAACCCGCGACGGTCCGCCCGAATTAACGGTGACACTACTAGAGAAGAAAAATCCGACGCCGGAACCCGTAATCGAACCTCGCACCCTTAGCATTGGTGGCAGGCGCCTTAACCACTGCGCCACGGGTTGCCAGTCAACGGTCCATGGGCAGTTAGCAGGTCATCAAGGTGGGACTGGAAGTGTTCCTTGACGTCCGGGCGCTTCAGCTTGGCCAGGTTGAATGATGGTTGGGTGAGCTTCGGCCTCTTCCTGTGTGCTGGTGCAATGTGCAGGTTGAGGACAGACCGCACCAACCGATGGTCGGTTCCAGCACTCGGCTTCTCTCATGGCTCTGGTGATTCTGACATCACGAGTATTCCGCTGGCGGACAATGACATAGTCTATGAGATGCCACTGCTTGGACCTGGGATGCATCCATGTTGACTTGTACTTACTAGCCATCCTGAAGAGGGATTTGGTGATGGCGAGTCCATTCTCAGCGCACAATGTCAGCAGCAGCAGCAGGCCATTGCTGTTCATCTTGCCCAACCCGTGTGGGCCCATCACCCCTTCCCAGCAATCACATTCGCGCCAAACTTTGTCGCTTGCAGGAGTGGACTTCAGGAGGGCGTCGAGGCTCTCATAGAACGCCTCCTTGTCGTCATCGGCATTGGTGAGTGTCGGAGCATAGACGCTGATGATAGTGACATGTCTGGTGTTGGAGATGGGTAAACAGAGCTTCATCAATCGTTCGCTGATGCCAGTGGGAAGAGAAGGCAGCTGTCGGAGGAGCGTGGTGCGGATGGCGAAGCCAACTCCGTGTATCCTGTCCTCGTTCTCAGCTGTGTGCATATGTCTCTCTCTTGGCTTGACTTCGCGAACGAAGATTTTATAGGAGTTGCCCACGACGTCTGCAGGCTTGTTCGTGGCTGCGGAGGCCAATCCGAGACAGGCAGGTTCGACCGCAGTGGCTGTAGGGGAAGGTATGGCCAGGGTTCTGAGCTGCGGCATCTCTGTTTTTTCTCCTGAGCCGCTTGTCCTTAAGGCTAGCTCTGGTGTGCATATGTACGCACTTATTTAACGTAAGGTGTTGATGTAAAAGAAGGAGCCCTGTTGCCTGAAGCTTTTCTTCCAAAGTTCGAGAGGGGATTGGGAGGATCAGTTTAAGTACGCGCAGGTATAGAGAATTAATCCTCTTAAGGGTTACCTTCGCTACAGCCGTTCCAGATAGTGGATGCGTAGTCAACGTAGGAATTGAAAAATAGTAGATGCGTAGTTAACGTAGGAATTGAAAAATAGTAGATGCGTAGTCAACGTAGGAATTGAAAAATAGTAGATGCGTAGTCAACGTAGGAATTGAAAAATAGTAGATGCGTAGTCAACGTAGGAATTGAAAAATAGTAGATGCGTAGTCAACGTAGGAATTGAAAAATAGCGTTTAATCTTGACAGTAAAAAAAAAAAAAAAAAAAAAAAAAGAGAGAGAGAGAGAGAGAGAGAGAGAGAGAGAGAGAGAGAGAGAGAGAGAGAGAGAGAGAGAGAGAGAATCAATGAATCAAAAGACGCTTTTTTAATCAACGGTTCTGACATTGACATTGCATTGACATCGTCACACTAGACATAGCCATTTTCAAACCTGCCGTTGCTACATAACTACGAGACAATATACACAAAACTAAGTATATAAATGCATATGAATTTAAAACATTGCCACGTGCGGGAAAGAAAGTCCCATGATGATCTCACACTTCTAACCACGCACGCACGCACGCACACACGCGCGCACGGCACGCACACTCAGAGAGAGAGACAGAGAGAGAGAGAGAGAGGTGCGTTTGGCGAGGAGAGGACTTATTGGGACAGCTGAGTCGTTTCAATATCGTGCACTGATCATGAGTGCATTATATGCCCCAACGCCCTACAGCAGGAGACGGATCGACCATGCTAATTCAAGGGTAGTGCCAGATGAGCTTGGCGCCTGAATAATAATAATAAAAACAGAACCGGCAGAGCAAGGGTTGGTTGGTTGGTAGGTAGGTTGGCATGGTTAGTTCGGGGTTTGAACGTTCACGGCACTGGCGCGATAATGGACAGGGAAATCTATTGCGTATGAAGTATGACCCGAACACTGATCATTTCAGGCGCACTGCATCTGTGTCAGTCTGATTTACCGGGACCATTCAACGTGAACGCTGGGCAGAGCAAGCCCTTCATTTTTGCCCGGGCAAGGGTGGGTGGATGTAAAAAGGACCGGGTGGGGGAGGGGCGGGGTGGGGTGGGGAGGTGGGGGGCTTAACCAGACCTTCCACTCCAACAGCTGTTAGCGTATATTATATACACGTACTTGAGTTCTTACGTACTCGAGTACACAACAACCTAACATTATCTCGGTAGCTAGCTAGCGTGCTGAGCAATGCCGCACGTGACACTCACAGTGCAAACCCATTGGGCTGACGTCACTTTTCGTAAGACCACCCATCTGTAATCGGCGCACAGTTCCTCATGCTAGGGAAAGAGAAACGCTGTCAACAGATGACAGTCCATCTACAAGAGGCATAGATCCTCATGAGCCCCCGCAATTCATGCTGGACATTTGCGCCTCGCCACGTTAGGACACTTACATGCCTCTTGCTGATGCATGAGCATATTTGCACGTCCGTGTTAAATGCAGGTATAACGGTGTTCAGTCTATGGAGTGGGCTTCGTGCTCGTTTTGTTGTGCTGGTGTCACGTTAACGTTCGAGGTCACGGCAGTTCTTTGCTCCATTTTGTAAATTCTGTAACAGTCATAGCGTGAAACCATCATAACCTCCTCCGTCTGAATATAAACTCGGTTTTAGATGGTCCAGGGCCGTGTCCTTGCTCACATCTAGTGCTGTAGGACGCTACACATAAATAGTCAGTCATAGGACCTCATTAAAGCTAGTTGGAAGCACTGATTTCAACCAAGAAGACGAGAGAGAAGACGGCTGTATCTCGAGATGCAGCCTAACTCTTTTTGTTTCAACATCATCAGCAGCTGCAACAACAACAACATCAACAAATAACAACAAACACTTATTATGAACAGGTTTTATATACTCAATATTGTTAATATAACAAGGTATAAGTAGCACAGAATTTCATGAAACATGTATTTGAAATTAATGTGACAAAAACTTGCTTGACGGAAATAAAAAGTGATAGACGCTGATTCACCAGACCCCCTGGATTCTTCAGGGGCAGTGATGAGACTCTACGTCTCTTGCAGGTACAGGGAACTTGCAGGGGCCGGATATCGCCCATCGTACCCCTAAGCACTTGCTGACACTTGTTATGTAGATAAGCACTTTGGCTTGGCACCGGTGAAGCTGGAACGTTTCAGCCCTGATTTGAAACCTGTAGGCGTTCTGTACAGATTGGACTCTGTTGCGCATTAGTTCATTAGCTATGGCAACACATGATCAATCCATTAATCCCCCCCCCCCATCCCCGCCTATCCACCCCACCTACGCCTCCACTGGCGGTACCACCATCACAGAAGAGAAACATTGAACACGAACTGCAAGAGGTATAGATCCTCACGAACCCCCGCGGTCGAGGATCTATTGTTGAAACCAATTTGTATCTAAGTTTATTTTTACGGCGGGCCGAGTCTTTGACGGTTGATTACAATGATTTCATAAACACGGTATGTGTCCATCGGCAGAGTAAAATGGGACTAGCAGGCGGGTTTAACTCATCATGTTCTGCCCGCGACACACCACAGCGTGTGCATGTGCCATGGGAGAACACCTCCCTCGAGAAAGGAACAAAAAAAGGCGGCGCCTGTCAGTTCCTGTTATGAAGCTGACACTGTTATGAAACTGACACTGTTATGAAACTGACATCCCATTCAGCCGCTTGACGCACTACATCGGGAGATGGATCGACCATGATAATTCAAGGGTAGAGCCAGAGTTGCTTGGCGCCTGTCGGCGCCTAGCTAATCTGGCACTAACCTTGAATTATCATGGTCGATCCATCTCCTGCAACAGGTGTATAGTCGTTAGATGACGCCTCCAAAATTTGGGAAATACGTGCGTCGGGCAGAATGAGTTATCTGTGTATGACACTGCGTGCTTTCAAGTTTGAGCTATGCGCTGCCTGCCCTACTTTTCCGGCCCTGTTCGGCAGTGTGTTTGTGCTTGCATTTTGTTGGGGCTCACGCACCCACCTGGACCACGCAGGACATGGTCGGACTGTTTTATGTCATTATTGTTGTGTAACGCACATAGTGACACACACACACACACACACACACACACACACACACACACACACACACACACACACACACACACACACACACACGCACGCACGCACGCACACGTGCACATACAGGTGCAAATGTCGCTCAGGCACGTACAAGCACCACCATCATCATCATCATCATCAGTCCCTTGCCCGAACTGGGCGTTGGGGGGACTGAAAGGCAGCAGCAACAGACAGTGCTCTCCACTGAGTTCTATTTTGGGCGGTGGCAAGCAAGTCTGGCATCTCGAGTTCGGTCCATTCTTTTATGTTTGCGACCCAACTCTTTCTCTGACGACCTCGCCGACGACTTCCTTCGAGAGTGCCTTGGAGGATAGTCTTGGACAAGGTGTTGTGTCGGGTCACGTGGCCAAACCAAGCAAGCTTGCGCCGTTTCACGGTTGCCAGAAGGGGTTCATGTGGGCCCACCAGGGAAGTGACGATGCTCCGTACATATTCGTTGGTCTTGTGCTCGCGGTACGAGATGCGGAGCAACTTCCTCATGCACTTGTTCTCAAAGGCCTGGATTTTCTTTTCTGAGTCTGCAAGTCTCACAGCCGTAGAGTAGAATAGACACTACGAGGGACTTGTAAAGCCTGTACTTGATGGTGAAGCTGATGGAGTTACTTCGCCATATCCTGTCCAGCCTGGCCATTGCGGATGTTGCTGTACCTATCCTGATACGGATCTCTGCTATGCACCTACCGTCTTTGGACAGGGTGGCTCCCAAGTACTTGAAGCTATTGACCTCTTCTAGCTTCTGGCCGTTCATGTGAATGTTGCTGCTGCTGTCGCTTGTGGTGTTGATCATCACTTTGCTTTTATCCGTACTGATCTCCATGCCATAAGACCCTGCGCTACTTGAAAGTTTGTCTGTCAGGTTTTGGAGCTCACTATTGCTGCCTGCCATGAGGTCAATGTCGTCTGCGAATCGAAGATTGCACAGGGATCTGCCACCAATAGAGATTGAAGTATGGTGGTCGTGGAGGGTTTCCTGCATGATCTTCTCCAGGAATATGTTGAAAAGGACAGGAGAGAGCAGGCATCCTTGACGGACACCGATCACCCCGGGAACAAATCAAACATCCCAAGAAGCAAGAAAAAAAGTTAAACGTTTAGGGCTTAACGTCTTTGTCCAACACGAAGGTGATTTCCAAGACGGGGCACCGAAAAGAGGTCTGTACAAATTTTGACCTCAGCTGCGTTCGAACCCAGGACCTTTCGGACGAGAGGTGAACGCTCTACCACGGAGCCACCCAGCTCCCCAAAGAAGCAAGAAACAAAAACAAAGAAAGAACAAAAAGTGTAAAAACATCACCCCCTCCCCCGAAAAACAAACAAACAAACAAACAAACAAACAAACAAACCCCAAAGCAAAACAAACAAATTAAAAGTCATCCAGCCAACCAACCAACCAACCAACCAACAAACAAGCAAACAAATAAATTAAAAAAACAAACCACAAACTAACAAGCAAGTAAACAAACACAAGCAAGCAATCAGCCAAACAAACAAACAAACAAACAAACAAACAAACAAGCAAACACTCAAACAAACAAACACTCCGTCAACACATGTCTCGACTAAAATGAACCAGGTTTGTGTAATGTTGAGAGTGCAAAAGGTTAACTTACAGATAAGAACAAAGACAAACTAAGCAAAAAGAAAAGAAAAAGGTGTGACTCGGTTGTTTGATCAATTCAGCACTGAAGTATGTGTCCACATGATTTCAAGATATCACTTTCATGTAACGTGTCGCATGACAGCAAATTGGGATCAGTTTCTCACTCACTCACTAAACCCTAACATCTGCAACAGGTATAGATTCTCATGAGCCCCTGCGGATGCAGGGGCTCATGAGAATCTATACCCCTTGTGGAACGGGGCTTTGTTTGTTTTCTCACCGTCCTGAGGGATTCATGAAAATAACATTTGCCTGTGCCCTCTCTCCGTCAAGCCCCACGAGTGTATATGTCATGTAACGCCATAACTTCTACTGTGCACACAGCCAGGGAGGAGGTACGTGACGATCGCGCGCAAGATTTGTTTACCCTTGACTTTTTAACGAGCATATCACGTTGTTCGCTCTTTCAGTTTCATGGCCAGGCAAGATCACATTTTAGAACCATCTGCTCGGCACTGCGTAGAAGAGCGGGAGTAGGATTGATGACTTACTGGTTTAACTGGACGCTAACTGCACCACCTGGAGTGATAGTTGAAGCGACTTTCTGTTCAACCCCTTCACGGCCAGAAATCTGTGTTAAGTCAACGCCCTCCCTAGCCGTCCAGGAAACATGGATGGGGGGTGGGGGGGGGGTGGGGGGGGGGGTTCATTCGGTTGTCGTGATTCGTGATTTTGCAATTTATTTTCATCCTCGTGATCCGTGAAAGAAGGCTTCGTCGTGAAACGTGGGCTCCCAAAGGTGATCTTTGTGGTCCGTGAAAACGTCCGTCTTATTTCGTGAAACGTGAAAAGTTTCTTTCTATCGTGAAACGTGAATGCCACTTTTGGCGACTGATTCGTGATTCGTGAATCGCAAAATAAATTGTCGGGAACCCTTGACGGTACCCCCGTCCCCAACCCTCCATGCCCCCACCCCCATGCCCCCACCCTTCAAGATGGTGTTAGGAAGAGGCAGAGGTCCTCATGGGTACTTGAGGACCTAAGCTTCTTGCTAACACCATCTTGAGGGGTGGGGCGTGGGGGCGGGGAGGGGGGAAGGGGTACCGTCACGCATGTTTCTTGCAGGTGGATGGTGTTCAGCTTTTGTTGGGAGCAAAGTGGTTAAAGGGTCGCGCCGGTTAAGCGCGGTCCGATTTGGGGCGGTCCGTGGCGCAGTGGTTAAGGCGCCTGCCACCAATGCCAAACGTGCGAGGTTAGAAAACGGGTTCCGGCGTCGGACTTTTCTTCTCTCGTAAGTGTCACCGTTAATTCGGGCGGACCGTCGGGGGGTTCTTTCTCCGGGTACTCCGGTTCTTCCACCCCCCACCCATCCCCCCACCCCCCACACTTTGGTACCGGTTTCAGGCCACTTTACAAATTTCAAATACAAGCGATCAAAAATCTCTGTAACTTCAGTAGCTGAACTGGCCCTTCGTCAGTATTGTACTGTGTTTGTCTTAAATGGCGTAAATCCGTGTCTGTTACGTGAGTGTGCGTGTTGGGTTTCAGTTCGCGGCGCTTTGAGTCAATTTGCCCAAAAATTGAGAAAAAGCGCCTATATAATAACGGTATTATTATTATTATTATTATTATTATTATTATTATTATAAGCTCGGTGCCTTTTTAAGCATCAAGCATAGTCGATTTCGTGTTGTTGTAGTGGCAGTCGAGACGTGACGCGCCGCATCCGGGTATGCGGGTTTAACCCTTTGGCTGTCGGTAGCGATTTTGTTAGCGATGATTCATGCGGGATTCATGCGCGCCGGATGCAACGCTATACGACGCTTCCGCAGCTATTGATGCGCGGCACCTTGAACGAGTTAAGCTCCCCCTGACCCTCTCTCCCCCCCCCCCCCCCCCACCACGGACTGTTTCGCTCGACTGATGTTCTAGTAATCTCATCACCAAGAGGAAGGGCTGTGTGACACTGCTGTCAAGGAAAAACACCACGGAAAATAAATATATTTCTCCTCAGTCGTGCCACTGACATTTCCTCGTCAAACGACAAAACACCAGCACGACAGCTCAATCCTATGCAACATACATGCGAATCAGAGAGTTAGAGATTGTGAGTAATTAGGTGGTGGCTGGCTGATTTGAGCAAGAGGCATAGATTCGCATGAGCCCCTGCATTCGCAGAGGCCCATGAGAATTTGTGCCCTCTTGCAGATGGAAGAGGAGGAGGGCTTGACAGTTTGATGGGGGTAAAAACGAGTTTGTTTTGAAACCAAGAAGAGATCGAAAGACAGTTCTGCGTGATAGGTTTCATTTTGGTTTTTGTTTTAGTCCTGCGTCATTGAATATCACATAAACCTTTTTTTAAATAATAAAAAAGTATTTACATTGATATAGTTATTAATAGGCAACGACAAGTGGGGAAAATGAATGTCTGTTACGTTTTCATTCTCTCTCTCTCTCTCTCTCTCTCTCTCTCTCTCTCTCTCTCTCTCTCTCTCTCTCTCTCTCTCTCTCTCTCTGTGTATATAATTTTTGTTTGTCTGTAGAAGTAGCAACGACAGATGTGAAAAATGTCTCGGGCTCTGTCAATATCTTTACTGTTGTCAAATAAAGATTCATTGTTTCATTGATTCTCTCTCTCTCTCTCTCTCTCTCTCTCTCTCTCTCTCTCTCTCTCTCTCTCTCTCTCTCTCTCTCTCTCATTTTTTCTTTGTATGATGCATTTGTTTTAATGTTGTGTTTTGTTTTGTATACACGACAACTTGTAAGACAGGCATTGAGTTGCCTAATAGATTTATCCTGCAATAAAAGAGTCATCATCATCTCTCTCTCTAGTACATGCAAATTTAACTTATGTATGTGTGCTTGTGTGTGTAGGGGGGGGGGGGGGCTTGGGGGGCGAGATGGGACGGCGGTGTGTGTGTGTGTATGTGTGTGTGTGTGTGTGTGTGTGTGAGAGAGAGAGAGAGAGAGAGAGAGAGAGAGAGAGAGAGAGAGAGAGAGAGAGAGAGAGAGAGAGAGAGAGAGAGAGAGAGAGAGAGAAAAGAGTCGTAATTGTCTTTTGGCATGTTTGTTAATTTCATTCGTATATTATTATTATTATTATTATTATTATTATTATTATTATTATTATTATTATTATTATTATTATTATTTAAACTAGAAGCTGTCACAAGGACATGTTTGAAAAAAAACTCTGTACCTATCTCATCGTTATCGCATTCTCTCTCTCTCTCTCTCTCTCTCTCTCTCTCTCTCTCTCTCTCTCTCTCTCTCTCTCTCTCTCTCTCTCTCTCTCTCTCTCTCTCTCTCTCTCTCTCTCTCTCTCTCTCTCTCTCTCTCTCTCTCTCTCTCTCTCTCTCTCTCTCTCTCTTCCCCTCATTGTCCTGTATCTGGCAGAAAAGAGACTTTTTAAAACGGAAAACCTGTCACACCGTTTGCATGTCGTGACATAGATATAGACTACGCCAGGGGATGGCGGACAGGTTTCAGCCATGTTCAGGTCAATTCCAGAATAGGTAACGGTGACATGCAATACGTATCAGAGTCATACATTATGCAGATGACGCTGGTTTGCACGTCCGCTGTAAAATATACATGTCTCATGTCAAATGACAGTTACAGTCTGCTACGTAAAATGTCGGTTGAAAAGACATAAATTTCCATAAACAGGCCACTTCCGGCCGGGGATCGTGTATAAAGTGTGTACGTGTCTGAGTCACAGAGTTAGATGGTTAATGTAAGTGTTTGAATCAGTACAGAGTTAGATGGTTGTAAAGCAAACACTTCTAACACAGTCACACTCGAGACGTATTGCATTCGGACACGCGGCTTTAAGCTGCGTGTCCGATTGCAGCATGTCTCGAATGTGTTAACACACCACAGCGGTAAATGGCTCGACCATGGTAGTTCAAGGGGTATTCCAGATTAGCTTGGCTAATCTTGGCGCAACCCTTGAACTATCAGTGAATTTTCCGTCTCAGTCTGTTAGCCCGATGTATCGCTTTTACTTACTTACTTACTTACGCCTGTCACCCCTACCCGGGTATAGGCCGTCGACGAAAGACCTCCAGCGACTCCTGTCCTGTGCTTCTCCTTCGATTCTACTCCAGGTGGTTCCCAGTCTCTTGATGTCTGCTTGGAGGTCTCGACGCCAGGAGTTTCTCGGCCTACCTCTTTTCCTCTTTCCCTGGGGGTTCCATGACAATGCCTGCCTAGTGATACTGGAAGCTGGCTTCTCAGACTGTGACCGATCCATCCCCATCTTCTTCGCCCAATTTCATTCTCTGCTGTTATCTGCTCTGTTCTCTCCCAGAGTCTGACGTTGCTGATCTTCTCTGGCCAGTGGATTTTCAAAATTCTTCTAAGGCAACTGTTCATGAAGGTCTGTACTCTGTTGACTGTGGTTTTTGTCAATCTCCAAGTCTCTGCTCCATATAGGAGAACTGCTTTTACATTGGAGTTGAAAATCCGGACTTTGGTGTGTTGTGACAGCTCTCTGGAACTCCACACTTTTTTTCAACTGGAGAAAGGCTGCTCTGGCTTTACCGATTCGTGCTCTGACATCTGCATCAGTGCCGCCTTTTTTTGTCTATGATGCTCCCAAGATAGGTGAAGGACTCCACCTCCCCCAACGGGGTGCCAGCAAGCAAGACTGGTTCTTCCCTGGTTGCGTTCAGCCTCATTGTCTTTGTTTTCTGTTTGTGAATGGTGAGGCCCACTTGGGACGAGATGTCAGCAAGCCTCGTGGTCTTGTCCTGCATTTGTTGATGAGTGTGGGACAGTAATGCGAAGTCGTCTGCAAAATCGAGGTCGTCAAGCTGTGTCCACAGTGTCCACTGTATTCCACTTCGTCTGTGCTCTGTGGTCCTCTTCATGACCCAGTCTATGGCCAGTAGGAAGAGGAACGGAGACAGCAGACACCCCTGCCTGACACCAGTTCTGACCTGGAGCTCCCTGGTGGACTGCCCTTCGTGGATCACGCGACATGTCATGCCATCGTAGCTGCTCTTGATCAGGCAAACGAGCTTTGTGGGTACACCGTAGTGTCGTAGGAGTTTCCACAGAGTCTCTCGGTCCACACTGTCAAATGCTTTCTCATAATCCACAAAGTTGACGTACAGCGGGGAGCTCCACTCCAGAGACTGTTCCACGATGATGCGGAGAGTGGCGATCTGGTCTGTACGTGATCGGTTCTTCCTAAATCCTGCTTGCTGGTCTCTCAGCTGGGGGTCAGTGGAGCTCTTCATTCTCTCCAGGATGATCCTGTTGAAGACCTTTCCTGGTACTGACAGTAAGGTGATTCCTCTGTAGTTGGAACACTTGCTGAGGTCGCCTTTCTTGGGAAGCTTGATTAGGTACCCCTCCTTCCAGTCAGCCGGCATCACCTCCTCTTCCCAGATCTTTCCAAACAGTGGGTACAGCATCTCCACCGTTGTCTCTAGGTCTGCTTTCAGAGACTCCGCTGTGATGCCATCTGGGCCTGCTGCTTTGCCGTTCTTTAAAAATGCCACTGCTCTTCTGATCTCTTCCTGGCTGGGTCTGTCACCGCTGATGGGTAGGTCGGTCTCTGCCGGCTGGATGTCTGGGGGGTCGGGTGGGCTAGGTCTGTTCAGTAACTCTTCGAAATACTCGGCCCATCTGTCGAGTTGGTCTGCTCTGTCTGCAATAGGCTTGCCTTCTTTGTCTTTTACTGGTCTTTCTGTATGGCCATACTTGCCTGACAATCTTCTGGTAATGTCGTAGAGCTGTTTCATGTTGCCGCTGCCTGCTGCCTTTTCTGCCTCTGCTGCCAGGCTGTCTGTGTAGGCCCTCTTGTCTGCCCTGATACTCCTCTTCACCTCGCGGTTGGCTTCCGAGTATTCCCCCTGTGCCCTTACTTTGGCTGCTCTCGTGCGACTGTTGTTGACAACTGCTTTCTTCTGCTTCCTCACTTCTATCTTCTTCATGGTCTGTGCCGACAGCCAGTCCTTGTGATGGCGTTTCCTGAACCCTACAGTGTCTTTGCAGGTTGAGTTCAGCGCCTCTCTAACTGCCTTCCACTGCTGCTCTGTGGTGACCTCCTCCTCTTCATTTACTAGCTCCTGTAGTGCTTGAAACCGGTTGGACAGCACCAGTTTGAACTCTTCTCTAACTCCAGTTTCTCTCAGGAGGCCTACATTATAGCGCTGTCTTCTTGTTGTCTCTGTGCAGCTTTTCTTTAGCTTGAGCTTCATTCTTAAGGTAAGCAGATGGTGGTCTGAGGCGACATCTGCTCCCCTCCTCACTCGAACATCTTGAAGGGATCTTCTAAATTTCTTGCTAATGCATATATGGTCTATTTGGTTCTGTGTTGTATGGTCGGATGAGACCCAAGTTGCTTTGTGTATTTTTTTGTGTGGGAAGATGCTGCCTCCAATGACAAGTCGGTTTAGAGCACAAAAGTCTACAAACCTCTCCCCGTTCTCACTCATCTCCAAGCCTAGTCCCTGTCTCCCCATCACCTCTTCGTATCCGGTGTTGTCCTCCCCTATTTTGGCATTAAAATCGCCCATGACGATGGTGATGTCTCGCTCCGCACATTTGTCCAAGGCACTCTGGAGTCGGTCGTAGAACTCTTGTTTCTCTTCCTCGTCACTGTCATTAGTGGGCGCATAACACTGGATGACGTTCAGCTTGATCTTTTTCTTGGTTCTAAAGGCTGCTGTGATAATTCTTGGCCCAAGAGGTTCCCAGCCCATCAGCGCTCTCTGTGCCACTGGTGACAGCATGAATGCTACACCTTATGTATGGGGGGCATTCTCCTCTTCATGACCTGAATACAGAATCATCTCTCCACTTAACAGCCTTTTCTGGCCAGACTGCGTCCATCTGGCTTCACTGATACCTAGCAGGGAAAGGTTGTACTTTTGCATTTCCGCTGCTATCTGGGCGGCCTTGCCGCTCTGGTACATGGTCTTGACGTTCCATGTGCCCATGGTTGTATCCCTGGATAGAGAGAGGCGGCTCGGTCCTGTGGCTTCCGAAGACTTCCGGCTTTCACCACAGGACGTCATAAGTCTTCTGGTAGAAGAACCTTCCTCCTCCAGGAAAGGAATTACTGTTAGTCTTTTCGTCGGCGTTTTTGTAGCTATTTCCTTTTTTGCAGGGTGGGGAAGCTACCCCCACGCCCCACCCCCTTACTAGGAGGACCAGGGGTTTTCTGTCGGGGTCACCTTCCCTTAGACCATGTTGGTTCACGGCACCTTATTTCATTCGGTGCACCCCTCTCACGAGGGACCCCCTATCCACCACCCAGGGGACGCGCCTCAACGCCATATGGTCCCAGCTCGAGGATGTATCGCTTTTAGCTCGGTCATTAATCTAGCTCTGTCAACCGCGGCTCAGGGACCTGCGTGAAATGAGATTCCTCGTCACCAGATCTGTGGCACGCGCCTTGTCATCTTAACGAATGAGGCGTAGACCTCGCATTGGTCATCACTCCTCTAAACTGATACGTTCGATCTGTGCATCACCTCCGGCATCTCGACGTTGGCTTTCGTTGATCCTGGGCATATAATTAATAACCGTGCGCAGACCGGCTGTAATGCCGAGGTCGGATGTTGGTGTCTGTTGCATGAGTGAGCTTAGTCCTGCGCCAGCCACTAAGCAAGGTGCTCCGCTAAAGCGAAGCACCTTGCTTAGGGGCTAGCGCAGGATCTCGCTAATGCAACTGGCTCCTGGTTGGACCTTAGCTCGCCAAGAAGGTCAACTGTAAATTAGTACTGTGTGTGTCGTCTCTAGTATTCGTCAAACATAAACTTCTTCTAAACAAAGAAACAAAGAAAGAAAGAAACAAACAAACAAACACAAAAAACCAAGATGGTCGAATATAAATTAACGTTGTGTGTATCGTATGTAGTGTAAGGTTCACAAAAAGTTCTACTCTGAAACAAACAAACGAACAAACAAACAAACAAACAAACAAGATGGTCGACTGTAAATTAATGTATGTATTGTCTGTAGTATAAGGCAGACACAAAGTTCTGCTCTAAACAAGCAAATAAAAAACAAACAAACAAACATACAAAGGACAAACAAACAAAAAATAAGCAAACAAACAAAACCAACCGACTAACTAAACAACCAAACAATTTAACAAGCGTCAGTTGACTCGTGGTTGGAAAATGCATCATGTATAATGTATTGCTTTCTTTGTCTGTTGCAGGTAAGTGCATCATTGTTCTACACAGACCTGTGGTCCGTTCTTTCACACAAGATAAAAGCACACACCACGAGCGGGTTTATTGCTTGGTTTGGAGGCCATTGACCTTTCATCCACGCTTTGTGTTTTGGGCGTTGTTAGGATAAACCAACGCGTCTTGAGGTAAACTTTTGGCATTTTACACACCCGATACTTTCTTTGGTGAGGCGGAGAGAGGATAGATACCTTGATACCCAGGATAAAATAGCCGGTTTTCGTTGTTGTTGTATATAATATTTTTAGCATCTTTTCCTTATAATCACCGCCACACCTAGCCACACTTGTGACATACCTGCCATCAAGCTCAAGTCGAAAGGACCGATGTGGGCCGTAGTTGGCCCGCGCACTGCATGAAAGCGTCGTCTTCGTTGTCCCGACTTGTAGATTGCATGTCGATGTCTTGATATAGAATGGATCGGGGGTCAGTTGCATGCGCGAGCTTAGTCCTGCACCAGCCACTAAGCAAGGTGCGCCGCTAGCTCGCTTATGCAACTGGTTCTAGATCCTGATACACCCTGCCACTAGAACAGAATATAAAGACGCCCACAAACCACTAACCGACTAGCCAATCAAGCGGACGAAGGATATACCGTGTAGTTTTATGATGTATTTTATAACTGAACTAGCTAGACAGTCAGTGTGGCATGCAGGCTGCACATAAACTTTGGCTAAACTTGGACAATTGCGTGAAAAGCACGTGTGATGTGCTGATGAGCATAGCCTAACAGACTTATAGATTGAAGACTATTAGGCTATACATGCTGGCTGCAGTAATATATATATATTTTTTTTTTGCGAACTGCAAATAGCAACGCTCTTGATTGACGCGGTGGTACAGCTTATCTTTGACGTCACACCGACCATAAGGGTCCTATGTTTGACGAAGATTGATAGGTTAGAAATTAGATAGGAATTGTGCTACGCTAATACTGTGTATGAGGTCATCAATTTCATGCAGCTTTGTTTTACTTTTTCCTATCTCTGACCATGATCATTCAAGGGTAGTGCCAGATCAGCTTGGCGCCTGAAGGCCCAAATCTGGCACAACCCTTGAATTATCATGGTCCAGTTCTCTTTTGATCAAAAGTTATAGATAGATCCAACGAGCTTTTGTACCAGTTGCAGGTTGGCAATGGACGATTTCTGCAAATCAAACGTTGTTTTAGAATTTGCACGTGTTGGACGCACGCGGTGGATTTTAAAAAACCCGCGCAAACATGCGATATCGCATGTTTGTCCGGGCTTTTAATCCACTGTTTTTGTCAGACACGTGCAATGGTGGACGTGGGACCTATTTCTGATTTCCGAACGTTTATTTCGCTAAACTCACTGTAATTACATTAGAAGGCACGGCCACGGTGGCCGATGTCGGCCTGATGGTCATTTGCGCATTGTGCAGTTTCGTCAATCTGCATTCGTTAGGCAACTGTAGGGGCTCATGAGAATCTATGCCTCTTGCTTGGTCCTTTTTATCATATGTGTGCCTCAGCTCGGACAGAGGAAGTCATACTAGTTCAAGACTTCTTTTTGTTTTTGGATTGCTTGATCGAAGCTGGAGCCAGCTGATGGATGCATGCATGGGTGCCTCTGATAGCTGTCGACATCTTGATAGATGTATCATATGACGAAGTCGCTGCCCTATTTTTTATTATTATTTTTTTTTTTTTGGGGGGGAGGGGGATGGTGGGGGGGGGGGAGGGGGATGGTTAGGGGGAGGGGATGAGAGAAGGGGGACAGGGGTCGCAGATTGTGTACCTTGTCACAGGTTTAAATCCCCCTATTACCTTGTCGGCTTGAGGAACAGAAGTGTTTATTGAGTCGAACAATAAAAGGATGAAAAAAAAAAAAAAGAAGAAGAAGAAGAAGAAAAAGAAAAGGAACACCGCTGAAGAAGTGAGGAAAAAAAGAAATTAACCCTTTGAGCGGCAACACCCTACAGCAGGAGATTGTTTGACCATGATAATTCAAGGGTAGTGCCAGATTAGCTGGGCGCCTTCAGGCACCCAGCTAATCTGGCACTACCCTTGAATTATCATGGTCAGTCCACCTCCAGCAAGTGGTGGGTACATAGTGGTTAAGTAACACTTCCAAAATTCGGGAAATGCACCCACAAGGGTTAAAGAGTCATAAATCGTTGTTCAAGGTCCTATAAAGACGCAACAGAGCTGTCCAGTGATTCGGTTACATATGCAGGGGTTCATGAGAATCTACGATTCATGCAGGTTGAGATGATGCCTGAAAAAAATCTGTGCTATGTAAGTCATTTATCTGTACTTTTTGCTGCCTAGCGTGCAGCGAAACGTATGATTTCCAGCAACACTGCAAGTGCGGTTCCCCTCACCTAGCCCAGTTCATCTGCAAGAGGCATAGAGTCTCATGAGCCCCTGCAATTGCAGGGGCTCATGAGAATCTATGCCTCTTGTCTGCCAAAATCGGCTTCAGTTTATCCTCAAACTATGGGTCTTAATTCGGGCGAGGCACACAGCTGTTGGAGGTGCGTGGCGTGCCACAAGAACGTATTAAACCACGAAGGGTGCAATTTTCCCGGTGTTCGTGCACGCAGAAAATATACTCTGGCCATTGATGCATGCTAATGCGCATTTTTACGAGATCTCTGACTCAGCAACCTAGCGGTATATTGATCCCCCTCCCTTCCCCGGGGGACCCGGGAACCTCCTAAAGCACAGATGAAAGTAGAATGACTGAGAGGCGGAGACCCTCATGAGCCGGAACAACACGGACAAATCAGGTCAGAAAGCGGTGCGCAGTATTAATTTTCCATGAACTCCTGCGTCCAAAGAAAACTGAACGGAATGGAGTCAAGAAGAGCAAAGACATAACACAAGTCATTGATTCTACGTAATCTATAGGCTAAGACTAGAATTTGTACACAGTTGAGATCATCATTAGCTCATATGACACAGACCACGGAACCCCACAAATGAAATGGCGTCAGCAAGAGCCATGGACCTTAGTGTGACCCTGCAGGATTCGTGGGTTCAAGACGATCTGTGCCTTTTGCACATTCGAGCTGATTTTTTTTCAGCATCCGACGTAAAAAGGCGTATACTGACGAGGAAAAGAAATGCGACATTTTTGGAATCATCAGTTTCTTTTGGTCGTCAGTATAGATAGATCTTTTCCCCGACCCTGCCAATGGTCGCAAATCTGTGCTAATTCGACGCCCAAAAAATCAAAGCCGTGTAAGGAACGCCGTAGACGAAAAGAGTAGTCAGCAACAGGCATAGATCCACATGAGCCCCCGCGACAGCGGGGGCTCATGTGGATCTATGCCTCTTGTATTTGGGTACCGGTCTGTAGTGAAGGGGTCACTGCGTTTGTCGATAGCCTTCGTTCTAACAGTACACGCGGAGAAGCCGCATCAGATTTTCTCTCCCCGACATGATAGGGGATGATAAGTCCTAAGACCCGTAGGTCCTAATTATCCCCATGGCACTCGCAGTGTCCCGCTGTTTTTTTTTTCTCTCTCTTGTTTACCGCTTCACGATACCTTTAGCCCCGACGCGGCCCTCAGTCGGAGGAACAGCAAGGGGCCGAGCAGGATCACCACGAGGCGCAGGTTCTCATGAGCCCCCGCGTTCGCAAGGGGCCCCATGAGAATCTATGCCTCTTGCGGATGGAACAGTTGGAGTGGACAATGGACAGCATGCACTCTCTACAAATCTAGGAATGGAATTTGTCTCGTAAAGCCGCTGAGCTCGTATTGAAAACACGATTTTGGTTGACACCGTTAATCTGCGAGGGATGGTCGGACTGATTAGTCAGGATGGTTCAGGGTAGTGCCCGTTTTCTCTTGTGGTATACTCGAGAGCACTGCGGCCAAATCCAGGCCTGCTTTTTGTCGCCTTAACCGATTGAGCCCCAACAGCGGGGGATGGATGGACCATGATAATTCAAGGGTAGTGCCAGATTAGCTTGGCGATTGAAGGCGCCAAGCTAATCTGGCACTACCCTTGAATTATCATGGTCCATCCATCTCCTGCAACTGTACATAATCGTTGATTGACACCTTCAAAATGTAGCAAATGTGGCCTTGGGGCTAAATGGGTTAAGCTGCTGAGCTCGTATCTGAAGCCATCCGCTGGGGACGTACGACGGCAGATCTTGGGGGGAGGGGGGGGCACTTATAGGGGTTCCGGACCCCCCTCACTGCAGCCCCCAAATACTTTAAAATGCTGTATCAAAGACCTTTACCCCTCCCATAAAATTGTGTCCTAAAAGGCCTTCATATTGCTGCAGGGTCTCCCCCTGCTCTCCCCGTCCCTCCCCCTCCCCCTCCTCCTTCCCCCACCCCTCCCCCTCGTCCTTCCCCCCTTTTAACCCCCCCCCCCCCTTCAACCCCCCCCCCCCCGCCTGCTTTTTATTTTCGGCCAGTGGAAAGCATTGTTTGGCGTGTGGGCACCTCTCTGATGATAAATGTCCCGATCAGAAAGTTGAAAACCACCCCTACCCCTATCGGAGAGGAACTGATCCGCCTTTGATTTATGACCTGTATCGATTACAGGATATTTTCTCGCTGCTGTGAAAGTACTAGCGTCGGCTGATGGAGGCGTTATCGATTGAGATTATGACCTAATTACTAGCATAGCGTTAGGCGCCAAGACTATCGTACTGATTAAGAATAAGCGCATGAGCGGCATCTGGGCGGGTGATTTTGAAACACAGAAGAGTGACGTTGTACTCATTAATTATCCTGGTCGATGCGTCTCCTGCAAACTCGTGCGCGGTTATTGAAGAACACCCACAGATTGAAAGTATTATTAACACCTTGACCGCCGTGAAGAAGTGACTGAACACGATCCAGCTGCAAGAGACATAGATCCTCATGAGCCCCCGCAATCGCGGGGGCTCATGATGATCTATATCTCTTGCTGACACTACTTCGTATCTATGCTTTTTTTTTTTTTTTTTTTTTTTTTTTTTGAGGGCCGGGGCGCTTTGGCGTTTCCTGATCACAGATTTCAGAACCTAAATCTAGGATCATTGGTGATACCAAGTTCGTTTACGTCAGCTTTCTTTCACTAGGCCCACCAGGACAATTTTCAGCCAAGGAAGCATGAAATTAGTTTGTAGCACTGATCGAACTTGAGTACTTTTTGAATCAACACCCTGAATGGCCTTCTCCGTGTAAGGAACCGACGGCCAACACATACAAGCAAGAGGAACAGATTCTCATGAGCCCCTGCATGCGCAGGGGCTCATGAGAATCTATTCCTCTTGCAAATGGAATGTATTTTACGTGGCAGTGATAGTTTAACAAACGGCGACAATTGTGTAGTCACGATTCTGGGACACTAGCAGTCTTTGGCGGTGACTGTGTGAGATGGATCGACCGGGATAGCTGACGGGTTGTGTCTGACTGAATTTGTATTGTTCGTATTTTTGCTCTTTAAAAAAAAAAAAAGTTTGTCTCTAACTGACATGGCCTGCTTGATATCCGTTGTTAACCAGGGTGGTAGAGTGTAATGTTTAACTCGTTTTTAACGCATTATTGGCGCATGTTTATTGAGGACACTTATAAGCAGATCCATCCAGCACGACAAGGCACTGTCAGGAGATTGGTGATCATAAACCTCGCTAAACGGAGCATTGTGCAGGTCCCAAAGAAATTCGTCTTTATTAAAGTGTTTAACCCATATCATACTGAGGCTAAAAGCTTAAATTTGTACACTGCCCTTTGCAAGCTACATTATAGTACTTACAGCTAAGGATATAGACCAGTGGCTTTTGTTCAAGGGTGGTGCCAGAATAGCTTGCCGCCTAAAGCTATTCTGGCACTACCCTTGAACTATTTTAGTTAAACTTATTTCACACACTGGTGTATTCCGAATGACAAGGGTTTTAAAGGAGCGATATTTTATAGTTTTATGTCTTTTAGATTTTTTGCTTGTCTAGTTTCACGGAGACGTTACAACATACTGGGTTATGATCGCTGACAACTAAGGTAGGAACCTGTACATTTGATATTGTATCGTCATTTGTCATGTAAACGTGATCAATTAAGGTTGAAGATGTAGATGTGGTTCTAGTGAGGGTTTTAACTAATTGTTTTAAACCGAATAAGGCTGTTGTTGATGTCCATGCAGCATGGTACCATTTAGGTTTAAGTAGGTCAATGTTAAAGTCGCCCAGTCGTGTGAGTGTGTATGCGTGTTGTGTAGTGCGTGTGTGTGTGTGTGTGTGTGTGTGTGTGTGTGTGTGTGTGTGTGTGTGTGTGTGAGTGTGTGAGCGTGTATTGCAGCATGTGCGTGTGTGTCTGTGTGTATGTGTGTGGTGTAGAATGTGTGTGTGATGTAGAGAGTGTTTGTGCCAGTGTGCTTTTATTTACTTTCGTGTGACACCGTTGTTTTGTTTGCGATAGTGTTTAATGGTAGTTTTTAGCTTAATGGTAGTAACGGCAAGTTTGAAAATTGGTCCTATTACCAAATACTTTTACCGTTATCAAATAAGGGTTCATTGCTCTCTCTCTCTCTCTCTCTCTCTCTCTCTCTCTCTCTCTCTCTCTCTCTCTAGCTCATGCAAATTTAACTTATGCATGTGTGTGTGTGTGTGTGTGTGTGTGTGTGTGTGTGTGTGTGTGTGGAGGTGGGTGGGAGGGGGGGGGAGGGAGGGAGGGGGAGAGAGAGAGAGAGAGAGAGAGAGAGAGAGAGAGAGAGAGAGAGAGAGAGAGAGAGAGAGAGAGAGAGAGAGAGAGAGAGAGAGAGAGAGAGATTCTTTATTCTTTATTCTTTATTTTTTATTGTGTTCAAGGCTTTCAGCCCATACACAAGAGGGAGTTGGGGGAAGGGGATTACAAAAAAACACACTTTAGGAACCATGTATAAAAACGTGGACAATCTGGTCGTGACATGGAAACCATGACACTTATGCATATGTTTGAAAAATGTTCTGTTTGGCTCATAGTCACACACAGACACAGTCAAAACTGCGTGATTATTGGCTACACATATCACAATCTATCAACACACATGTTAGCCCATGAGATATCGTACCGCACGTGACACACAGGCCATGTCTTCCAGCAAAATGTCACAATACTCTTTATATGGGTCAGTGTCAATAGCGTCCCACTTGCGTAAACATGACAGTGTGTCACGATCTTCTTGAGACATCTGACCATCGTACACCTTGATGAACCAACTACAAATTTGTCGCTTACAGTCATAGGTGAAGACATAATCATCACTGTCACATATAATGATCTCGTTGCTACCCCGTGTGTCTAATACTGTTTTCTTGAACGCAGTGTTTCTTTTGACTTGACGTTAACGCGACTGTTTGATTTTGTTTGTCAAACCAGCCACAACTGCCTTCACGTTCTCCATGACATATCCTCTCTCTGAAAGGAGCTGTTCGATGGACGTCATTTCTGATCTTTCTCCGTTAGAATCAATTGAAATGTCATAAAGGTCTTCTGTTGTAATCTGGGCTGGAAGGTCACAACACATCTGTGTCGGATCACTCATGTTGACACTAACGTAAGCTGCACGTGAATGTTCATGTGTCAACTGTTAGACCTACTGCGTTATTTCTTGCTGTTTCAGCTTGCATGTCCCATTCAGAAATAAGGGTGGGGGTAGGGCTTGGCATAAACTGTCCCGAGGGCGAAGTTCTATGATTAATAAAGTCACTTGCCTGTCTATGTTCGTCATGCTTGTCAATCCTGCCTTTCACAGCCATACCTGCCCCCGTGTCAGAACGACTGCTGTCATTTTCAGTTGTGGGATACCCGGTGGTACAGTCGTTACGCACTACGCCATCGCCGCTGCCGAAGTCGTTGTTGTTGTCGTCGTCACCTTGACGTAGGTTGTTGGCTGTTGTAGTTGTAATTTCGTCCATGTGTTGTAGTCTGTGTCGTGCTGCTCGTTGTTGGTCCCTGCGAACCTGTCCCGGTGGTTTTCGACGCCACTGGCCAGTTGTGTGTAATGGCGCCACGCCCGGTTGTGTAGCTGACAGGCGAAGTATGACGACTGAGCTGTCACCCTCCCCTGTCACTTTCCACGACGTGACATGGTGGTCGTTGCTGAGCAGAGTGGTCAGGATGTTTGATACAGCATCTAGGAGGCCAGTTACTGCCATGGTGGCGGCAATATCCACTTGGAAAACCAAATTCTATCGGAGCTGACAGAAAGCGTGTCGACAAGCCGCCAAGGGGAAGCCACTCAAAGCGAGAGAGAGAGAGAGAGAGAGAGAGAGAGAGAGAGAGAGAGAGAGAGAGAGAGAGAGAGAGAGAGAGAGAGAGATGAAATTTTCCAAGGATAAATGATTAGGCCATAGACCTGTTTTCAATCATGTCCTTGCTCACGCATACACCATCACACACGCACACGCACACACACACACACACACACACACACACACACACACACACACACACACACACACACACACACACACACACACACATCGAAGTAAAAAGTTAATATGTCAATGAATGAAAATGAAATAATAATTCTAATCAAAAGCAAAAACGCGACACACACACGAACGCAAGAGTTCGACCCGCAGACTGGTATACCAGTGCGCACCCGCCAGACATGACACACCACATGTAACATGTAGCTGAAATAGTATTTTATCTACTTCTAAGATATTTCAGCAGTTGTGTCCTGAACGTTTTGACTAAAGCGGCTGCTGCTCTAATATCTGCGGTAATGGTGTTCCAAAACTTAGCTCTTGAATAAAACAAGGATGTCTTATAAATATCTAGGCGTGGCATGGGCACTACCAGATTGTTTCCTGCTGCTCTACTAGACCTGTGAACGAAATGAAATCTGTTAGTGAGATACGTTGGCGTTTCCGAGCGTGTAATTTTGTACACGAGTATCAGCTTGTTGTAACTAAATTGCTGCTCAAGTGGCAGGATATCGAGCAGCTTGAATTTGTCGTCAGTATTTATGACTTCTGTAGATCTGTCAACAATTAGTTTTATGGCCCTTCTGTGGAGCGAGTTCAGCCTTTTTAAGTAGCCGTCACTACTGCCGTCCCAAACAGTGGAGCCGTAATCTAAATGTGGCTGTATATGGGCACAATAGAAGAGCTTTCTTGTTGGTTCAACAGTGAAATATCTCAATTTTGATAACAGGAATATTTTTTTAGATACTGTTTTACATACTTTAGTTATATGACTCTGCCAGCACAACTTGTCGTCTATGATGATACCAAGCACGCGCTGTTCTCTGACTTGTTGAACAGGCTGGCCATTAAACCAGATCGTAAGGCGAGATGGATTCAGCTGATGTTTCTGCCTGGTTGTAAGTTACATACATTTAGTTTTATCAGGGTTCGGTATCAATGAATTGTTTTTACACCATTCAGATACATCGTTCAAGCTTTTCTGTAGTGACTGAGTCGTACAGGTTACATTTGATGATGAAACGTCAAAGTTCCATCGTCAGCAAAGAGGCTGCAAGTGACATTGGGGTCAGATATATGTACAGGAAAATCATTGATAAAAATAGAAAACAATAATGGGCCAAGAATTGACCCTTGTTCCATTTACATACACGTATTGTGTACGCCCGTGCAGATATGATGTAAGAAACGCAAGGGCGCCAACACTTAATTGATAAACAGCAAGTTTTTGAATCAGTTTATCATGATTAACTAGGTCAAACGCTTTTGACAGGTCCAGAAATACTGCTTCATTCATTTGTCCGCTATTTATGGAGGCCAGCCATCTGTCAACTAAGTGTATTAGTGCTGTATGACGAGTGTTTCTGACGAAAGCCAGACTGTAGCGGATGAAAGAGCTTGTGTTTTTCTAGGAACTGATGTAAGTGCGTATGAATATGCTTTTCGAGCGGTTTGGATACAGTTGACAACAGGGAAATAGGTCTGAACGTGTTAGGATCAGTGAGATCTTTTGTTTTAGGCAGCGGGATTACCTTAGCTTTCTTTAAACTAGACGGAAATTTCCCTTGTTGAATACAAAGGTTGTATATGTATGTTAGTGACACAGTGATATATGGTATGGCCATCTTTAAGACAATGCTACTAATACCATCATGGCCAGACGTACCTTTATTCTTTAATGATAAAATGTTTTTTCCCACGTCATGAACTGTTAAGAGCGGAACAGTGAATGAGGTGTAAGGACTGAGCCTTTCTGCGCAGAACGTCTTGAACTTTTCCGACACAACAGATGAATGATCGGGGGACGTATTCTTAAGTAATTTACTGGCAGTGGAAAGAAAATGCTGATTGAATACATCAGGCGATATTTGTGTACATTGGCGGTATTTTTAGACCTCGTAAAAGCATTGAGCGCACGCCACACAGACACAATATCTTTTTTGCCGTTCATAAGACGATGAAAATGCGATCTCTGAGCTTTTCTTACTAAGTGTTTTGCGTAATTTCTGTGTTTCCGAAAAGCTGCACAGAGAGAGAGAGAGAGAGAGAGAGAGAGAGAGAGAGAGAGAGAGAGAGAGAGAGAGAGAGAGAGAGAGAGAGAGAGAGAGAGAGAGAGAGAGAGAGATTTACATTTCACTGGCCCTTCTTCAGAAGTCCTTTTTCATGTTAGTTCACACGCATCAAAATCCTATCTCTAGAGAATGATGTTCAGTGCAGTGTAAGGGTTCTCATGCACAAATTGATTCCTTGCGTGAGACACCTCTCTCTCATGTCGACTATATTTTAGCAGCGAACCACAGTCCATCTACAAGAGACATAGATCCTCATGAGCCCCCGCAGTCTGCGGGGGCTCATAAGGATCTATGTCTCTTGATGGCATTATTTGAATGTATGTCTATTTTTAGTAGGTGAAGTTATATGTTGTTCAGCATGAGACTAACTGAAGGCCTAAGTTTTTTTAAAAATCTGATCTAGGCCTACATAGCCTACAGCACAGGCCTTGGAATCCTACACAAATGTCCCACAGAGAACGTCCCAACGAGAAAAAACCCAAACAAACCAACAAAAAACAAAAACAACAAAGATCAAACAAACAAACAAACCGCTTAGAAAGACACACAGCACTCTTGGACAAGACACATACAGAAGCATGCATAGAAAAGACAGTTACAACACAATAACAAATTATAATAATAAAAGACACGACGGCTTTTGGAGTAGACCATCGCCAAAGAAGAGCCCTTATCGTAAAGGTTTCCCTACACGGAGAAACGAAATACACTAGAAGCCAAACATTTTCATTGCATCAAAATACCTCCTCCGAACAGGCAGAAACGCGGTGAAAATTCATTTCGATTGGTACAGGGGAGGTAACTCTTCGCAGACATATGCTCTGGTTGTATCGGTGGATATCGGGTCATATTTCTGACTATTGACGTTTAAAAATTAAACATATGAGACATGTGTGCCTTCGCTTACACAATTAAAGTGAAGGCATATCGAATAAACTTCAGAGCTTTTGAATGCGTAAACAGGGATGTTTCAAGTGAATCGAGGATGCTGCCGTCTCGAAGCGATAGCCGCCATTTTGCAGGCTTCGCAGCTGAGCGAAAGCCGATGAAAGTCAGTGGGTCACTGAGAAAACTGACCTAAAATCATGTTGGTCAGTGGTACTTTAGTGATGATTCTTTACAGATTCCATTTCGAAAATGATACTCCCGTTTAAATATTTCAAAATCGTGCGTCACATCTTGCGTTTTTAGCCATAATAGACCTGACTTCACGCCATCGCTTTACTTGTCATCTTCAGTGTTTTGGCTTGGATGACGTCGGATTAACATGTGACCGAGCGGACGGACGACGCTGGTTGGGCAACGGGTAGAAATGTTTCGGCGAAATGTTTAGCAAATAGAGACAGGTTCTATTGCTCGAAATGTGCCGTTTCGCATTTCGTGAAACGGTGACTTTATGTTGGAGAAATGTCTTAAATGGGACATTTCGACGAAATGTTCCTTTTCGTGTCTCCGTGTGAGGAAGCTTTAAGGTCTAACTCGTGTAGGATTCCTGGACCTGTGATCATAGCAATCGGAGGTTGCCATCATGCTAGCTATTGACAACGACATCTTATATCAAGCGTTCAAACCCGACACTTCGATTGACCTTTTGGGGAATAAAGATTGGACTAAGTTAATGGAACCTATCCTATCTCAAGAGGCATAGATTCTCATGAGCCCCTGCGGCCGCAGGGGCTCATGAGAATGTATGCCTCTTGCAGATGGATGTGTCTGGTGTGTTTTTCTGTTTTAATTTCTCTTTGATGTGCAATAAATGTGGATGGAAAACATACTTCATGCACGTGGACATAGCACACAGCAGATGTCTCTTTTGATTTTTCTTTCCCTTTTTAACAAGTGTATT
Organism: Semisulcospira habei; assembly: GCA_036245525.1. Taxonomy (NCBI): domain Eukaryota; kingdom Metazoa; phylum Mollusca; class Gastropoda; family Semisulcospiridae; genus Semisulcospira; species Semisulcospira habei. Next base: position 84,883,225 of record BTPG01000008.1, on the reverse strand, counting down.
TGGCAATAACTTGAAAAAAGCTTGGCGCATTGCAACTCGTTTGATGCTGACAAGATTTTTTTTTTTTTTTTTTTTTTTTTTTTTTTTTGTTGGTGGTGGGGGAGGGGGGGGGGTAAAGAAACCCTTTAAAATACTTCGTAGTAGACGTTGTATTAGTCCTGTTTTTAACTGTCACTGGCAAGACATTACTGACTTTGCAAGCATACATGTATTGATGAACAGTGTGATGATACAAGTCCCCAAATCTTGAGATCGCACTTCGGCCTGTTTGATCTCTCTCTTTCTCTCTCTCTCTCTCTCTCTCTCTCTCTCTCTCTCTCTCTCTCTCTCTCTCTCTCTCTCTCTCTCTCTCTCTCTCTCTCTCTCTCTCTCTCTCTCTCTCTCTCCCTCTCTCTCTCTCATGATGAACAGTGTGATGATACAAGTCCAGAAATCTTGAAATCGCACTTCGGCCTGTGTGATACTCACAAACCAGATAGGTGAGGCTAGCGCTGGCAGAATTGTACACAAACCAAGGGGAATCACTCAGCGCTGGACAGACAAACAGTTAGATCCCCTGCCCCCGCCTATCAGGCACCCAATCGCCAGCCCACAGAGAAATACGCAGGTATAGAACAAGACGATCATTTGCATCCTCAAAAAGAATGCATCAGGTCTCTTATATAACCCATGTCTTTCTCCGGAACTTAGGAAGTAGGCAGGAAAAACATACATACACAAACACGAAGTGGTCGGGTAATTACCCTGATTTCCCACAGTAGATGCACAGAACATTACACAACAATGTAACGATACAAATTTGCCTCGAGTTATAGATACTCACAAACCAGATAGGTGAGGCTAGCGCTGATTCCCCTTGGTTTGTGTACAGGCCTGTTTGATAGTTCTCTCTCTCTCTCTCTTTCTCTCTCTTTCTCTCTCTCTCTTGATGATCGGTGTTATGATGCAAGTCCACAAATCTTGAAATCGCACTTCGGCCTGTTTGATGTCTCTCTCTCTCTCTCTCTTGATGAACAGTGTGATGATACAAGTCCAGAAATCTTGAAATCGCACTTCGGCCTGTTTGATGGTTCTCTCTCTCTCTCTCTCTCTCTCTCTCTCTCTCTCTCTCTCTCTCTCTCTCTCTCTCTCTCTCTCTCTCTCTCTCTCTCTCTCTCTCTCTCTTGATGATCGGTGTGATGATACAAGTCCCCAAATCTTGAAATCGCACTTCGGCCTGTTTGATGTCTCTCTCCCTCTCTCTCTTAGTTAGTCGTAATTTTAGCAACGGCAGGTACGAAAAATGGCATAGTCACTGACTGTGTTAATATCTTCAGCGTTGTAAAATAAAGATTCATTGATTCATTGATTCTCTCTCTCTCTCTCTCTCTCTCTCTCTCTCTCTCTCTCTCTCTCTCTCTTGATGAACAGTGTGATGATACGTCCCCATATCTTGAAATCGCACTTTGGCCTGTTTGATGGCCCCCCCCCCCCCCCCTCTCTCTCTCTCTCTCTCTTTCTTGTATGCTGTGTTTGTTTTCCTGGTATGTTCTGTTTTGTTTACAGGTCAGCTTGTAAGAGAGGCATTGAGTTGCCGAATAGCTTTATCCTGAATAAAAGATTCATCACCATAATCATCATCATCATCATCATCATCAGCAGCAGCAGCAGCAGCATCTCTCTCTCTCTCTCCCGCCGTGAGATGGCCTTAGTCGCCTGCTCGGCGTTAAACCCAAATAACTAATCTCTCTCTCTCTCTCTCTCCCCTCTCTCTCTCTAATATATTTTAGATATAATATTTTCTAGGTATCGTCTTGTGTTCTCAAGTGAACTACTCACACTTTTGTTTCGCGAGTTTCTGTAAGATGCCTCTGCTGCTGTTGAACAAGGAGTCGTAGCAGTCATGAATTGCATTTCATGAATTTCTTTGGCGGCACTGTAACTGACACTTTCTTTTGTTACCGATGTCACGTCACAATGCGACATTTAGCCATAGACCTAAGAGGTATTGAATGAATGCACACATCGTAGAACTAATGACAGAGCGATGGCCTGTAATCCATAGTCTGACAGCTTGGATGGGACACTTCCTGTCTTTCTCCTCTTCAATTCAGTGACTCTTTGGACTATATTTACCTGCCCCGTTACAGAATTCTGTTAGGGGGACAGGTTCACACGAGTTCTTGCGGTTTCTGCAGGAGGTATAGATTTTCATGAGTCCCTGCATCTGCAGGGGCTCATGAGTATCCATGCCACTTGCTCGTTATGATCACCTTGCATTTTCATGTTAAACATCTCCTCAAACAGGAAAACAAATTATTCAAGTTGAGGACTCTTTGGCCGAGTGATGCGTACCTTTTCAAGCCCATTTCTTTATCTAAGAGGCGTGGATTCTCATGAGCCACTGCAGCTGCAGGGGCTCATGAGAATCTATGCCTCTTGCTCGTAATGATCAGCTTGCATTTTCGTGTAAAACATCACCTCAGACAAAAATGTCAGCCAAGTTGATGACTCTTGACCCAGTTCGCACCTATTGCTAGCCAATTTCCTTCACCAAGAGACATAGATTCTCATGGGCCCCTGTAACTGCAGGCGCTCATGAGAATTTATGCCTCTTGCTTAACTACTATGAGGATAAGCTTCCATTATCTCTCCTTTTCAATCAGGAAAAAAAATGGAAACGAAGTCAAAGTTTGCGAGTGTCGATTGGCATAATTTCTGTCTCGGGTAGGGGGGTGGGGGTGGGGGTGGGGGGGTGGGGGTGGGGTTGCTGAGGGCAGCAAAAAGGACGTTGCTATTAGTTCTTCTTATTGTCACTCAAGGAAGTTGCCCGAGTTACCTTCATACGGTTTAGCCGATGAAAACGTAGAGTCATTTTGAGAAAAGAAAGGTCGCGCATTGGGGAGTTTGTGATCTTCGTGTCCGTGCTTACGACATCCAGCGACATCCGGGTAGCCAAGGGGGTGGAGCGTTCGACTCTCGCCCGAAAGGTCGCGAGTTCGAACCCAGATAGGGTCAAATTTTTGTTTAGACCCCTTTTTCGGGGCCCCTTCTTCCTGGTGGTTCAAAAGGCGTTAAGCCCTAAACGTTTATCGTCTTTCATTTTTTTTTTTCAGAAACGAAATTCAGACAAAAACGTGACTCTCCCGCGGAAGAAATATATAACAAAGAGAAAGAGACACGCTTACAAAGGACAAGTATGTACAACACAGTGTGCTCACGCTTTACAAGGGTTGAAATCATCGTGTTGCACAGGGCCTAGAACTCCTTCGTCGTTTCTCAAAACGACGAAGGAGTTCTACTCCCTGTGCAACATGACGGTTGAAATATGCAAGGCCGTAAATATAGGACCACGTGCTGACTTGATGGAAAGCGGAAATTACTTGTACTTCTACAAAAACAACAACAGACATTTACTTGGCAGTCACACATTGGGAATATGTATGTATTATTAATAGGTCGCAAAATCGTTGGCTTAGTGATATTGTTGTTGATGTTGTTGCTGTAAAAAAATAAATAAATCCGAAAACGTTTTTTTCGTTCGAAAACAAATAATATTATTAGTAGCCGGATGAAATCTTCGACATTTTTCCAGTTTCACTTGTATTCGGCGAACGAACAGAAATGTTACATTCGCTGTGATGTACATTGGCGTAGGAAAGCTTGGGTCAGGTATGACTTGGCCATACATTCTCCGGATATATATTATGGCTGGAGTGTCCTTTGGCCATATCTCTTGTTTGACTGAGGTCATACCTCCTCTTATCCCTACCTACATAAACGTTTACTTGATTTGGGCCGCGTCTACCCAGGAAGTCCTCTTACGCCACTGAGGTCAACTGAAAGAGAGAGCACGCGATTGGCAGACAACTGACATTAAATCTGATCTGGAGCACTTGGTCGACCTGAACGTACCGGGGTGAGGGGCAGCACAGGCCGAGAGGCCACTGGAAACTTGCCCCTGTTCCCATTGAACTTTCTGCACGCAGTGGCATTCATCTGCAAGAGGTATAGATTCTCATGCGGGGGCTCATGAGGATCTATAAATCCTGTTGAAAGATCTATACCTGTTGCTGAATACTCACTTTCGCCTGCGTGTCACCAGCGAAGCAGGCATTTGGAATGAACTCCAATAGAATAAACTCGAAAAGAATACTCCAGTCTCAGTCGAGTCATTCAGTTGGCCCTGTTTACTGGGAGGGACGTAGATACGCACGTGCCGCAAAGGGCTCATGAGCTTTGGAGAAAGGCAGCGGGCCTTGGGCAGACCGTAACCCATTCTACCCCAGACACACCACAGCAAGATAAGGATCGAACATGATAGTTCAAGGGTGATGCCAGAATAGCTTGGCGCCTATGGGCGCCAAGCTATTCTGGCATCACCCTTGAACTATCATGGTCGATCTGTGTCCTGCACTACAATGCAGTCTTCAGAGGACAACGGCAAAATTTAAGGATTTCGGTGTTGGGGTAGAATGAGTTAAAGGCCACGAGAGATCCATAGAAAAACCAGACCAATATTGGTGCGACATCGAAAAGGAACTCTGATGGGTCTTGTGGAGTGCCTATGGGCCTCTCCGAGCGTAGAGATCCCATATTGGCCTGAACTGAACTGAACTATGCTCTCTGTTTCTTATTCATCTTTGAGAAATAAAGTTTCATTTCATTATTAAGTTCGCTCGCAACCATTTACACTCTTGCACGTCAAAACGAAAGGAAGTCATTTAAATTAAATTTGATCGCTGTACAGCGGAGTACTTTACTGTTATGTTGTCCATCACCCATCCCCTCTCTCTCCCCCTCACCCCCGATTTGATTTTTTAAATATTGACAGCACAGCAGTCACGTATTGATAACAATGGCCTAATCCGCTCCCTGCGACCAGCTTTAGACAGATGATGTTGATTGATCACCGGGGTTTGGACCTCATGTGTGCTGGTCTGTGATTTTGGACCTTACGGCCTACAGCCGTAAAGTCCAAAATCATAGACCAGCACACTTAGAGGTCTGGTGTTTAACTAACTTGTCGCGATGATTCCTACAGCATCCATCCATCCATCCACCCACCCATCCACTCTGGTATACGTAGAGGTTGCGGACGTCTGGTAACACGTAGAGGTTGCGGACGTCTGGTAACACGTAGAGGTTGCGGACGTCTGGTAACACATTCTACCCCAAGACTGAAATCCCCAAATTTTGCAGTTGCCCTCAGAAGGACCATACTGCCATTCGAGAGACAGATCGAGCATGATAGTTCAAGGGTGGTGCTAAAATAGCTTGGCGCCTATGGGCGCCAAGCTATTCTTGCTACATCCCTTGAACTATCATGCTCGATCCATGTCTTGCTGTGGCGGTGTGTCGGAGCTGAATGAATGAATACCGCTGTCTACCGCGGCCGATGTTGCACTCAAAAGGTTAATCTTATGAGATAGAATAAAAGGGTTGACCGGCGCTCAGTGACCGGACACAATCTGATTTCAAGACAAGAGAGTCATGGGGGGGGGGGGGTGGGGGGGGTGGGGGGGGGTGGGAAAGTAACAGGTATGCGTGTTAATATGTGATTTCGGTCAACATTCGCAGACAAACATTAACATACGCCATCAAGTAACTGCAGACGGCCCAAGTGCGACTTGAACCCTGATCAATTCAGGTGCGCCGCATCTACGTGGGTGGAGAGTCCCCACGGACGAACGGCAGACAAGTGCTTTTGTTGGCCTGCGCATAGTCGCCGGTGTGCAACCGGTGTCGGGTTGGTGATCTTTAGCTCACTGGGCTTGAATGCATCTGATCTGCCTGCAACTTACAGCCCGAGCCCGCCGCACTGAACAGCAGGAAAATTCCCACGAGCCGGTAGACAATAGACCGGGCCGGGAGCCAATGAAAAGGTGAAGAGAGTCAAAGCTCAGCGGGCAAAATATTCACCCACCCGCGAGAAGCATAGATCCTCATGCGCGGCCGACACAAAGATGGCGGAGACGCATTCAACCCAGAAAACGCAGATTGTGATTTTGAACTGAAATCGTCACTGTGGTGTAAATTCAACATGAAAGATCCATGAAAAAAAACCCCACCAAAACAAACAAAAAAATAAGATGGGACCATGACCCACAAAGTCCCTTCTATATGAGAGCTGCCCTCGCTGTCAATAGTCTCTACCTTTTGTCTTTGACCTGATTTTGATGTTGAATTATCTCCCATTGAAAAAGTCTCGCAGATCTGCCAATGCGTCAGTGAGTTCTATAAGGGGCGCAGGACATACGCGTCATTGATCTGTCAAACGTCATTTGTCATGACGTAAGCTTTAGTTTTTACGTAATTTGATATTTTACGTGATATGAGTTTCACTTTCAACCTTGAGAAAATGGTGATAAAACTAGAACTTCACGGTACAATTTCAGTCTTGCTATAATTTGTGTGAAAGCAGGTTGACTTTACCTAGCTACATGATAATATTATACTAAGTACACGGGTCACCTGCATGCTTTTCTGAAAGCGCGTCGATGTGTGTTTGCGTGTTAGTGTGTGCGTGAGCGCGCGCCCAAACATCTCCAAGAGGCATAAATCCTCATGCGCCTGAAGGGCGCACGAGGATCTATTCCTCTTGGAGATGCGCGCATGTTTGTGTGTGTGTGTGTGTGATGGTGTGTGTGTGTGTGTGTGTGTGTGTGTGTGTGTGAGAGAGAGAGAGAGAGAGAGAGAGAGAGAGAGAGAGAGAGAGAGAGAGAGAGAGAGAGAGAGACCCGTGCGGCGCGAGAGAATGACGTCATATTTAGAGTATTATGTCATTGTCTGCGTGGTAACGGAGTTGCCTCTTTTACGTCACCGCCACTGTCTGACTCTCTAGAAGTAAAGCTTTTTTTTTTTTTTAGTGTTTTAATTCTTTTCTGAAAAGATTTAATTTTTACTAAAGAAGTTGAAATGATACAAAGCTGGCTAACGAACTCATCCAATGTCTTTCTCCTAACTAGCTATATGCAAAAGTTCAAGTAAATATGACAAAAATTACGTACTCTAATCTGGGTCAACCGACTTCCTATTCGCCTTTTCTCAGCAGTGAAGGGAGTCAGCTTCCGATCATTTTAGTACATTTGTACTTTTTAGGCACACGGGGGAAGGGGGGGGGGGGGAGGGAGAGGGGGCTGGGGGAGGGTGGGCGGGCGAGGGAGGAAGGTGCCGGGCCATCCCTAGTGAGCAAAAGACCCTCAGCCGACATCGGCTTTAACTGGCCCAGAAAATAAACGAGGTCAGTGAATCGGCGGTTCTGCTTGAAAGGCACACCATTTAACAGACGTACATCCACACGGAACCCTATCCACCATGACCCCAGTAACTCCGAATTCCCAAGCACAATTTTTTTTTTCACTGAGGGGAGGAGTCCTCGATGACTTGTGCGGCCCAATTCCGTTAACACCCGTGTTCATTAATAGCTATAAGCAGAGTGCGCTCTCGGGGGGTGAAGTATTAAACGAGAGTGCGCCCATTGACCTGCGGGTAAGCGCGAGCTAGGAGAAGAAAAGACGATGTCAGCATGAAAGGGGGTTACTTCCGTGCGGAGTCATTATGCCAATAAGCCGCTTCCTCCATACAAGCCTTCAGGAAAGCGCGGTATGCCCGGCGTCTACAAGAGCCATAGATCCACATCAGCCTCACGCAGGCTGCGCCTGCGGGGGCCCATGAGGATCTATGGCTCTCGGTTGTGCCCGTAGCGTACGTTTGGCGGAGTGGACTGAATGACTGTAGGCGCCCTTGTGCGTGACGCTCCAGAGCTCAAACTGCCTCCCACCACCTCCGATCATTTTGTTAACTCCTTGCGCCCTGAGGACGAAATTATCACATTTTTGCAGATATCCTCTGAGGTCTGTATGACACTAGTGTCCGTTTGGTGGAATGACTGTTTTAAATAATCAGCATACCTGGCTATCGTTCATAACAGGCGTCATAGTACACTCGTTAGCTCAAGCGGCAGTGTAGATTGCACCCTCCCCCCCCCCACACACACACTCTCTCCTCCCTGGGCCCCGTCCACCCCCCCCCCTCCTTACCTCCGGTCATTTTGTTAACTCCCTGCGTCGTGAGGACGAAATTATATATTTTTTGCAGATATCCTGTGAGGTCCATATCACAGTTCTCTAGAGGCAGATCAACCATGATATTTCAATGTTGGTGTCAGAATAGCTTGGCGCCTCAAGGCCTCTAGGCGCCAAGCTATTTTGATACCAACTTGAAATATCACGGTCAATTCACATCCCGTCGTAGTCTTTCAGAGCTGTATGTGTGTTAAAAATTAAAGCGGAGATAAATTTAGTCAGCAAGATCTTCATGGTGTTCTGCTTGCTGCTGATGTTCCGAAGTAATTGGCTGTGCCGCCAGTTCTGCTCCACGCCCATTCATGTCTACCCTCGTTCAGACTGGAGTACAGTATCAGTCAGTGGCACCTGTCAAAAGCGGCACCCGCAATATTGACGCAGACATCCCGAAGAGATCTCACGGTACGCACAGTAGGGTACTTTCAGCAGATGAGTCTAAAGTGTTACAGATCTGGCAAGGGATTCAATGGACCCAGACGTTCCAAAGAAAGTCAGCCACTCCGATCTCTCAGTACAGTGGGTGCTTAACCTTATTAGCCCCAAGGTCTCATTTCTCAAATTTTGGAGGTGTTGCCTAATGTCCATGTACCAGTTGCAGGAGATTGATTAACCATGATAATTCAAGGGTAGTGCCAGATTAGCTTGGCGCCTAAAGGCGCCAAGCTAATCTGGCACTACCCTTGAATTATCATGGTCAATCAATCTCCCGCTGTAGGGTATCGGGGCTAAATGGGTGCCTAAACTAACTATGCGTCCGCGGTGACCGTACAAACCTGTTACATTGATTTCCGGGCACGGACACGGACAGATTAGTTAGGACACCTGACTGTGATATAGCCCTACTATGGCCGTTATATCAGATCGCCAGCTGTTTTGCCCGAGGACCTGGCAGGGGGTTTCCAGTGCCCTTTGAGCGTAACGAAGGAATTCGCCTGCGTCAGTACAACCTTGAAGAAGAGCAGAAAAATCTCTCATTTTACGAGATTCAGACTTCATAATTGAAGTTAGCCCTTTCGTCCATCATTATTGTACGATATAGGAATAACATCCATACAGAAACTATTGCAATCTATTACTATTTATCTATTAGCCCTTAACTGTTTGAACTGTTTGAGTAACACACTCAGCCCTACGATCGGAGTTTCCGAAGTCGTGAGTTCTTATATGAAGACTACAGGAGACAGATCGATCATGATAGTTCAAGGGTGGGGCTGGAATAGCTTGGCGCCTCAGGATTGACCATGATTAATTGAAGGTTTGGGTAGAAATAGCTTGGCGCCTCATACAAGCCTTCGGAAAAGCGGGGTATGCCTGGCTTCTGCAAGAGCCATAGATCCATGGTCGCATGATAGTTCAAGGGCAGTGCAGAAATAGCTTGGCGCCTAAAGGCGCCAAGCTATTCCTACACCACCCTTGAACTTTCATGGTCGATCCATATACAATTGTGTCAGGGCTGAATGGAATAAACCATGCTAATCTACAAAATGTCTGCCGGATCGAGATATTTGGCTCTGGAGTAAAACTAACCCTGAACAAGACCCTCAGTTCGAGAAGAGGTGAGTCATCAGGAGACATAGGCGGTTTTCACGACTGCATCGACTCATGCCAATCTAGATCGCTTGCACACAGAGGACCGGGACATAGTCCCCAGTAGCAAAACATCACTGGCACATCTCCAAAATTTGAGAAATGAGACCTTGGGGCTAATAGGATTAAAATAAACGGGCCACAGTTCTGGCTCTGGAGGTGAAAAGGTTTATAACTTTGTGTGAGCATTTCGAACATATGTTTTGAAAGAGTTGTATAGTTTAACTGCTTCTTTCTTGAATTCAGTACTACCCTGTAATTAAATCCTATTCACTGAAGGGCTTTAGTTGACTTATATTACGGTTCGCTTATTTTGATGCCTTTCTGCTGTTGTGACCCATTGAGTGGTAAAAGGTTTTGACGATGAAAAATTGACTCGAAAAAGGTCTCATTGTATGGTTTTTGTGTCTAGTTTACTCCTCTCCAAGCGATGAAACATGAAATGTGTCCTAGTTACCGCTGAAACATAAGAGAATTTGAGTCGCTGAGCTGCATTAATAATAATAATAATGTATATAAGAATAATGTTGCATTGTGCGAAAGCAACCATTAACCCAATTTCCTGTGTCAATAGGGAAGGTGGAAGTCAAAATCTGATATCTATGAATAGAATAGACCCGCCCCAACAACAACAACAAACCAACTCCACCCCCCCCCCTTCTCCTACCCCCCCCAAAAAAAAAAATATATAAATAAAAAATTTAAAAGAAAAAAAAATGGAAAAAAAAGGGAAAAAAAAGAGAAGAGAAGCACCTGACGACCTCAACCTGCTTGAAGAACACAGTTCTGAGTACTGTCAGCAAGAGGCATAGATCACCATGAACCCCTGCAAACTGCGGGGGTTCATCAACTGCGGGGGTTCATCAACTGCGGGGGTTCATCAACTGCGGGGGTTCATCAAACTGCGGGGGTTCATCAACTGCGGGGGTTCATCAAACTGCGGGGGTTCATCAAACTGCGGGGGTTCATCAAACTGCGGGGGTTCATGATGATCTATGCCTCTTGCTAAGGAGTGGTAGGGGATGGGGGTGCATTGACCGCACAAGTGTGGTGCTGTTTTCCTCAGAAAACAAAGCAGTCCTCTGACGAAAAAAAAAAAGGTACGAGTTGGGCCGTCAGCATTCCGTCCTTGTTTGTTTGCTTCTGATTCATTGCCGAATGGTCGTTAGCTTTTCCAGATGTGATCATGCATTTTGCAAAGAGCTGCACGCTGATTTGAACAACATATTCGATGATTACACAACTGCTGACCATTTGAAACCTCTTTGTGTTGTGCCGAGAATGCGGCATTGTGCTTTGTTTACCCTGGCTCGCTCAAAGACAGCGACACAAAGCCGCGACTGTGATGACTAAGATATATCAAACACCCGACTTCAGTGGTTGTTGACTTAAACCCGGAGTAACTCACGCGGTTTGAGGGAGCCAGTAACGCCTCGATGGAGTCAGTCTTAAGTAGGCAAGAGATATAGATTCACATGAGCGTGAATCTATGTCTCTTGCAGATGGAACGGATTGGGTGATGGGAGAAATTTGTCCTGGGGCAAGCGGGATCAAATTGTTTCCTGTGTTTCGGGTTGCACTGCGTTGCGAGAACACAATAGCCTGCCCAGCTGCAGTTCCTCACGATCCCTCGCTTTGAGGATGTGCATGAGGCCGATCTCTGCCCAGCACGAGTATTAGATTCTCACGAGCCCCTGCAGCCTTCAGGGACTCATGATAATCTTTGCTACTTGCAGATAAAACAGGTTGGAAACACAACACCGGCTAGAAAACTCTCCCCACCCAAAAAACAACAACAAAACAAAACAACATTTAAAAAAAACAAAAAAACCCCAACAAAACAACAACAAACGAACAAACAAAAAACGCCACCACCAGCACCACCAACGACAATACCCCCCCCCCCCCCCTTCCACACAATACAAACAACAACAAAAAATCATAAAAAATAACAACAAAAAACAAAATAGCAAACGAACAAGAATATGAATAACAACAAGAACAAATACGACGACGACAACAACAACAACAACATATTTCAATAAGCATGTTGATTGGTTATTGCTGGGTTTAATGTCCACGAACCCTGAAAGGACAGTTCTAAAGGGCACGCAAAGAAGCATGTTCGTTCGCGTATTCGTTCGGATCATACGCTTATTTTGGTTTTTTTTTTGTTTGTTTACGGTGCAGGTGGTGGAATGGTCATGGGCTTTGAGTAATTATTTGTTTAAAAAAAAAATTCACTAGACCATTATCTGAGCCCAATCACCATCCTTGAAATTACCTTAGCAGTGGCAAAGACATTAGAGCCAAACGTTTAACTCATTCAGCCCTACGGCCGTATTTCCCAAATTTTGGAGGTGTCATCTAATGACTATGCACCAGTTGCAGGAGATGTGATCGATCATGATAATTCAAGGGCAGTGCCAGATTAGCTTGGCGACAAGGCGCCAAGCTAATCTGGCACTACCCTTATGGTCGATCTCGTCTCCTGCTGTAGGGCGTCAGGGCTGAATGGGTTAACGAAGCGTTGTCACCATTTATCTTTTCTACACAGCTCATCCTGGACATGTCTACTCTCAATTAATCATGCTATATCCTCGAAGCGTCACCTGTGATCCAGATACGTATCAGTTTTAACTCAACAGAGACGTTCCGCATCCGGATACGCGGCTTTATGCTGCGTATCCGGATGCGGCACGCCTCGAATGAGTTAATGGGGAATGCATGACCTCAGCAGGCAGGAATTTTTTTTTTTTTCATTTTAAGATCGCTTTGAGATTGACAAGGATTACGTTGTCTAGATTTCAAGATAGATGTCTGTCAAACTAACAGCATTATCCCCGCGTATGTTATGCTCGTATTCACTTGCTCTTCGCTGTATTGACTCTTAGTCTCCTGTTGACCTGAAACTCTTCCATCTGCAAGACGCATAGATTCTCATGAGCCCCTGCGAATGTAGGGGCTCATGAGAATCTATACCTCTTGCTGGAGCATTTTACGTCTCCACTCCATAAGTGTAGGTCAAATGGGGTTCAGCGGGTGACAGAAGAGGCTGAGCGCTTGTCTTGGCGAACCAGGAACGCTCTTCCTTGTCCAAGGGTGAAACTTCGAGAATCTGTTTTTTTTCATTAACCCAGATCTAAATTGGGGCTAGCGCTATCCTAGAGCACACTGCTACGCCGGAAGAGATAAATTCATTGTGGTTCTTTCATCTTTATAATTCAGTTAAAACAAAAATCAAGTTGACAAGAATGTTAAAGCTGCGTATTTGAACTCACGGAAAAGGGTCTTCAGTAAAGTGAGTCTTCCTGGTTTGTTCTATTTCAGAGTCTTTTCTTGGCTCGTTCTCGGAATAGGGCCATTTGATTTGCAAGCCGCGAGAATTATAAATCGTGTAGACGCCCAGCAACCGCAGATGAACTTGCGAGAATTTAGGCCTCTTTGCAACTCAAGAGTCTTTCGCAACAGCCCGAGCCAGCCCTGCAATGTCAGGCAAGGATATCATAACCCTTTCTCAGCCTCCCGGTGTGTTTCAAGTGCGAACTCAGTGGGGAGACGTGTCACTGCGACAAGCCATACGTTAAAACCGGGATAAGTTCCTCAACGTCGGTCTCCACGATGTCAACAAGGCCAACCTCTGTTGGCAAGAAGCATGAATTCTCATGAGCCCCTGCGACTGCAGGGGCTCCTGATAATCCACGCCTCTTGCAGATGAGGTATAGGGGACTGGCTGATGGACTCGGTAAAAAAAAAATGCATTGTGTGTTTCAGTTTGTTTCCCGTCAATGTTGACCTGTCGATTACGAGATTACAAGCCAGACGAGATCCGTTTCCTCGGCCCATTTGTCTTGTTTTCTCCACTCAGTGCTAACGATTCGTCACCGCGTGTGGTTCGAATGTTGTCGGTTTTGCATGGCAGTGGTTGAAGTGAGATGGACTACCAAGAACATCATGTCGTTGGCTACTCTTTTATTGTGACCAGAGCGCACATTACACAGCGATAGTGTCCAAACTTAGAGACCGGCTACTGACTCGCGTGCAGTCGCGTCAGTGTTGACACCCCGTCCCGCTACAGGAAGCCTCGTATGGTAGATGTCGCCATGAATATTCAATAGACGCATTCCTTTTCCCGATGATTCACTGGTCTAAGCCTCACGCTTAAACCCCCTGTATCTTCCTCTTTTTGAGGAATTTTGCAATCGACTGCTGGAGCCCAAGAGAATCAGTATGCACCGTGCTGATGGCTTCAGTGGCCTTTCAGAAAGGACTGGTTGAAAAGTTGCTGTAGTGAGCGAATTAAAATAAACTCCTGCGCAAGCCACTGATTACGCCGCGGCAAGGTACTCCGCTGGCGCGGAGCATCTTGCGTAATGCCTTGCGCAGGATTTAAGCTCAATCACGCGGCTGACACCAAGACTGGTAGCTTGTGCACGTGCTGTGTGCACACATTGGGTTTGATTGGCTGCCCAGCGGCACGCAGTGACGTCTTCCTTTGTGTCTGGTGGCGGATGGTCGTGGAGTGTGTCAGGGATTCAAGTTGTTTGTGTGTGTGTGTGTGTGTGTGTGTGTGTGTGTGTGTGTGTGTGCGTGTGAAGGTGACACCGGTATTTTTAGGTCCGCTATTGCCTTGCACTTTAAAGGTCCGGGTTCAGCAATTAGTCAGTAGAGGACATCGAAAAAAAAATTTCAAAGTCCCTACCTGACACAGAAAGTGCAACCCTGATAGGGCCCCGTGTGATAGGATCCCCGAGCACGCACGTTACTATAGCTGCTGTAGAGTGTCAGACGTCCTTGACGGCTGTCACAGTTCACGAAAACAGGTATACACCATCCAGCTGCCTAAGGTCACTTCCAGTTGCATCTGTCCGTGCGCGGTAACATCCAATTCCCGTGCAACTACGACTGAAAAATATCCAACTTTCATTTTGCCGCACTGGTGAAGCCTGCACCGAGCCGCGACGTCCAGAGCGTCCAAAAAAGGTCCAGCGAATGGTGGCGGTAAGTCCAACATGATATGGTGTGGTCTTTTCACTTTTTGTGGTACAAATATTACTTTTGTTGGTAAGTATATTTCCAACAACAACAAACACCTATGCGCGTGTAGCTGACGTCGTGTTTACAAAGGGAAGGTACTCGTAAATATGTATTATCAGGGGACACCACTCTAATGACCACTTCCTTGTCAACAACAAGAAGCCCTAGCGATCGTAATGTTATGTGTGTTCTGGTGTAGAGGACACTAATTTCGGGGGAAATGATGACTGAGGAAATAACAGCAGACGACAGTGGTGAGAAGTAGGCAGAATACATCGATGAACAAGACGAAGAATAGATTGGAAATCTTAGCCTCACTGTTCGTCTCTTCTGTAGTTACTATATATACGTCACTATAGTAACAGCCTGAAACTTTGTTTTTAAATTTTCTCTCCTTTATAAATAAGTGTAATAGTTTCTGGGCAATTTTCTATTACACATATTTGTGTTATATACATAATGAAATATGCGATATATTCTGAGCTCTGGTCTGATGTACATTTAGAAGTTTCCACTTTTAGTTGCGATTTGTTTTGGGGGTTCGTGGTGGTTGTCAAGTTTTTGTGTAAATATCTTCAGAACGCCACGCCATTTTCTAGTATAAGACCCGTGTGTGCATTACATAACTATACAAATACCAGTCATTTGATTCTTTTTCAGTGCCACACCAAATGAGCTCACAGAGCAGCAAGCAGCTAATGTGTTATTTTTGTGGATACATTTGTGAAGCTAGTACAAAGTGAAGGTGCATCAGTAATGGAACAACGCCCAATCTCATCACAATACATAACAGATAATCGCAGTGGCAAGGTAAGTTGTGAACCTAAAATGTGTGTGTGTGTGTGTGTGTGTGTGTGTGTGTGTGTGTGTGTGTGTGTGTGTGTGTGTATGCTTGGGACAAAATGTACAGCTGGCTTATATTTAGAACAAAATATACAGCTGTCTGAATAGAATTAAATATACAGCTGTCTGAATAAAAAACAAAATATACCTGCAGTTGTCTGAACACAGACAAAATGTTCAGCTGTCTGAATGAAAACAAATGTACAGCTGCTCGCTGTATGAAAACAACATCAGCAATTGTCTGGATGAGAATATAATCAACAGGTCTAGGTAAGGATAAAATAATTATACCACTATAATCAACCTAAAATATATTTGTTCACAAAATAACAGCACATTTCAGTGTGATGAAATAGAGCAATACATGTATGTGCATAATTCATTATGAAACTCACAATCAGGTATATAAGTGGTCTATTGTAAGTTGGCTTGCCACTGATACAATGTATTTCTCATATTTTCCTGAAACCACAAGCTTATGAACAGGAGAAATATGAGTGACAAAAACTTATACTATCATTCTTGTATACCAAAATATTTTATTGCTAGTTTTTCTGTGAATCATGTAAATACATGTATGTATATATTGCTCCATATCATAACACTAAAATGTGCTGCTATTTTGTGACTAAGCCATTTTTAGAAAGCCACACGTACATGCGTATGTGCACACATGCCTATTTTCTGTATTTATTTCTTTTTCAACAGGTTTTGTCCATCCATGACTGTGTTTATGGTTTGTTTCTAGACAGCAGGGCTGCCACAAGGTCAGGTGACTTGAAACTGGTGAATGCACAGACTGGCATCGAGTTTCTGAAGACAGCAAGACCTGTCCGATAAGTTGTCACCGACAGAGTTCTACCGTAGTCTCCTGCTACTTTCAGGTAATTATCAGTTTGGTGGCATTTGATTTTGAAGTATGGTACACCCGTGCGCTTGCACAAAATCATTTTTGTTTGTAAAAGTGTTATCACATCACACATAAAGTAGCTTATAGTGTCCTGGAAATATTGCTGTCACAACACTAAGTTATGATTTACATATGACTGCTACCTCCACACTGTAAGTATATTTACAAGTTGACAGTAAACATTATTATCATGGTGCCATGGTGGTTTTTCTCCCAAGTCTTCATAACAGCTAGTGCTAGCTACCGGTCAGTTTGCCACTCTGTAATGCATGTATCTTTTTTCCAGTATGAAATAGATTTGTATATTATTACTGACTTGATCGCAGCCACTGAAACATCTGGATCATTACTTTGATGTGTGGCACAAAGGCAAGCGAATTGCATAAAAGGTTTGAGTTGAGCTGTGTGTTTACATGGAGGATTATATCCTTGAGTGTATGCAGAACAAAAACACACGAAACTGTCCTGTCATCGAAATAACCTACTCAGTATAAACTGCTGCTGGTACATTTTCACTTTTGTGCTTTTTTTACTTTCAGGTTTTGCTTTATCTATTATATTGGCCATCTGTTTTCAGTTTCTTTGCTGCTGCCAAAGGCTAAACACCACTTGAAACAAGGGATAAAGCCTGTTATCAACCATCACCACACATTACGAGTGTCCTTGCCAGGCATGATCAAGGTATCATGTCTTATTTATGCACTTATTTTGACTTAGAGTTTAGATATGTTTCAGTCTCATCATTGAGTGTTTTGAGTGTTAGTCAAGGGGATGTATCTATGTGGCTGAAAATGAAATGGCCCCCCAAAAAACTTTCATTGGCTACAAAGGCTACACAATGCGCAACAGGCTTACCATCCTTGACTTCAACCACCAAGTATGCAAGCAGTATACCAAGATTAGCAACAGGCACTCTGTGGCATACCAGGTAGCACAGCAGAAATATGCATAGTACATGTATGTTACACACTTGTGCAATTTCTGGTACAAGTGCAGTATTGTACATGTCATTTTCAGTATCATTACAGTACATGTATTTGTAGAAATATACTATTTAGGATTGTGACACTGACCATGAAAACTAATTCTTTCTTATGGCAAGTCAGGTGCAGAATTCCTGTTCATGTGCACTGTTTACAGTATGTAAGTTATAACAAGGATGAAAAATGAAAGCAGACATGTATGCAATTTATGAAGAAGAATGTCCAAATGTATTGAAAACAAAAAATGTCCAACATTTTGCTTTTACATTCAACTTTAATACTTTCTTGTATAGAGAGTACAAAGTGCACAATATGGAGTATATATTACATGCATGTGTCCATTTATTCATGTCCCAACTACTTGTACAAACAGATGTAAACAATCTCCATGACAGAAAGTAAATTTTAAAAGTTAATGAAAATGTTCTCTTCATTCTGTTTTTTCTCATCAAGGAATGTGCTCCGTGGCCTTGTATCCCCAATGCCTCACTGATGAGAAGCTCTCCAGTTTGTTACATTACCTACGCAGTACAGATGACAAGATTGAGCGACGAGTGGATGTGGTTTTTCAGCAGAAGTAAAGACTTGGAGGTTGGTTTCACACACATACACAACCAGATAGTGCCCTCAGGTAGTTTAGATTGGGGCTTAGAAACTGCCATCTGATTATGGCCACCTGACAAGAGCAACAGTGTTTGCTGTCGCCAAGCCCCATATGGCTCTCATGCCACAACTGAAAAAAATCTGTATGTAGAGTGTTGGTGATGTTTGATTGCTATTATAATGTGGGAATTTTATTTGCAAATGTGATGCTATAATTTTTGACGCTGCAAAATTTGACTTCGGTCTGCTTCTTACAAATATCTAGAAAAGTTGGTTCTTCTGTTAACTCGATCAGCTGGATCAAATTCAGTAGTTCTTGTTGTCCATTATTATTAGATGATTCCCACACAAACAGTAGGCCGGATTGTCTTCACTGGTCACGCGCTGATAAGGTGTCGCCTCTACTCCCACATTCGATATGGTCACCAGGGGCTGCTCATCGGTTGAGTGCATCTTTAGTCTCCCCCAGGGAAAAGTTGGTTATGTTGGCCTGAAAACATATTCATATAATATCATGTTACCAAGCAGCATTGCAAAGCTACAATGTCTTTTATTATTAGAACAAAACTGTATAAATCGTTTGACCATCACCGAGACAAAGAAATTGTTTGTAAAAGTTATTTTGCAAATCTGTCTTGTATGGAGTTTATTGATTACACTGGCTGTGATTGATTCATTACGGTTGGTTTCATGTTGAGTAGATTATACTGGCTGATACCCGGTAGCCAAGTAAACTCATCTAGAACAGTGTTTGCAGTACATCTTCACATGTACTAACTGACCTTTGTTCTTGTCTTGCAGCTGCCTGCTGAGAGCAAGTTGGGGCACACTGCACTGCATCAGACTGTTTGCTGTTCCAAAGTTTCTGTGTGACATTGCTGCTAACGCCCCTGCAGTTTGGTGACATGTTTGACACTGGCCAGTCTGTTGTCTCTTCACTGGTTGGACCTGTCCATGAAGGCTGTCTGTCTGCTGTGGAATCATGGCAATATTAGCATTTTGGTGGATAGCAAAATTTAGCATATGATGATAGAACTATATTGCCATATGTAACATTACATTAGGAAATCGTTGCGGTATATATATATATATATATATATATATATATATATATATATATATATATATATATATATATATATATATATATATATATATATATATATATGCCTGCATGTGTACCCGCCCCCTCCAGCCCCCCCCCCCCCCCTCTCCCTCACTTACCAAAACACAGTGACCAAGTTTGAATGACAGCATCATAAGCAAAATATACCATGCATATAATTCAATGACATCACTGAAATTGTTTCTTTATAATTAAAATGGTTGTCTCTGTTCTGTTTGTGTTTTTGCCTCATGTATTATTACAGTTATATATGGTGCAGGAAGTAAAAGTGCACATGTATGTTGTTCTGTAGAGAAGAACCCTATGAGGAAAGAACGTCACTTAGAAATGACAGTTACAACACAATTTATTACTAGATAATATGAATAAAATTGTGTTGTAGCTGTCTTTTCTAAGCGTCTTTCTTTTTTTCGTTGAGTTCGTCTCTGCATTACACACGCTTCGCAGTCACCATTTTGATCTGGACTATGTGGTTCTGTAGGGTACATAGACTACTTGGTCTTGTTGAGGATAGACATACTCATTTCATAAAAAAAATCAGCTGTATTTTTAGGAATTATGACAATCATGGTAATTGTGTTTTATTTATGTATACACTTATTGATGTAAACCTGCCTGTCCCGGATTGGCCTCCGCAGCCACGAAAATGCCTGCAGACGACGTGGGCAAGCCCTATAGAATCTTCGTTCGTGAAGTCAAGCCAAGAGACACTTATTGATGTACTTGACGATTTTGGTAAACTCATAAGAGAAGCCTCACAATGAAAGGCATTTTTAACAGTTTCACTCAGTACAGATATAAACAAATAAACCATACGTTGAAGTGTATTTGAAAACAATGTTTTTGTCACAAAATGAAGATCAAGTGAGATATACCTCTTGCTGTTGTGAACTGATATATTTCCTTGATATTTATTTTTGCGGGTTGAGTCATTTCAGTTTTCTGATAGAGAACATTGCTATATGGAGTAATCAGAAATAAATCCCACATGGTTTGCTGTCAGTGCAAACATAGATAAACTATGAATGAAATATATTGTGGTTAGAATACCAATTACATAATATATATATATCTGTTTCCTAACATTTATTTCATATCTCATAACCATAGCAGGAGGTGAAAGAAACCTAATGCTCCAGCCGAAGGGGTGCATGCCTGCATGATGCCAGCTTGCTTTCATCTGCTTCCTAAAGTCAATCGGGCAGGGGGGGGGGGGGGGGGGGGGGAAGAATTCGCACAACCCCCCAAAAATGGAAAAATTAGTAACATTTAAATTAATTTGGGTCGAGGGCATAAACAGACATAATTATATGGTCTTGTCAAAAAAATGTATACATTATTGGTATGGCGAATGCCGGAACCATCTGCTGCGGCCCTGTATCTAATTATTTTGAAACTTGCCTCTCGTTTGCTCGTGCACCCTTTAGCTTGTAGTTGGTGTATCGGTGTTTGCTGTCAGGCACCTGCATGAGGTATGCATTGGGCAGGGTGCATTGCGTGTGCATAGACAGCAGTTGGTCTGGGGAGAAAATATTATCACTGAACTCATCAAGTTTGCAGACGGTAATTATCTTTTGTGATACAAAAAAAAAAAAAAAAAAAAAAAACAAGATGAGAAGTAAACGACAAAGCAAAATATTACCTAGTGCTTAGATTCTTATAATGGAATCAAATTTTATGTCCGTGTAACACACACGAACAGGCACAATCACATCAATGGGTGACCGTCTTCACTCCTAGAAGCTGATTCAGCTTTTCAAAATCCCGAAAAGCTGAATTTCAGCTGTTTGGTTCAGACAGAACAGGCCTTCAGCCAGCCTGTTCCAAATGCAAAAGTCATACATTCTCATGAGCCCCTGCATCCGCAGGAGCTCATGGGAATGTATATCGCTTGCTGGCCATGGATTTATGGGGCATATTTATGTCCCGTTTACATTCATTTCATATTCTCGCACTGTCACCCATGCACATCACATTGTTGCATGATGACCTGTAAATTATCTCCCAGGCTTTTGTGAAAAATAAAATCGTTTTGAGGTGGGCGTTTGCGCGTTGCTTAGCACGGGAGTGCTGTCCCTTACACACACATTATCTAGTAGCTTCCCTTCGTAAAAATGGCGACTACCATAAAGACTTGTTGTTTGCAAACGCTTTCGAGGAAACCTTGTTTTGGATAAATGCGAGGACATAAGAAATGAGAAGACCACGATATAGCATGTTCGACGTACCGTCACCATTCCCTGGGCCATTTTTGGACGCTGTGGACGTCGCTCAGTGCTTCCCAGTACCGGCCCAGAAGTGAAAGTTGGATAGTCATCTTTCGTTGTTGTTGCACGAGAATTGTGGGTGTTACCGTGTACGGACAGATGCAACTGGAAGTGACCTTTGGCAGCTGAGTGGCGTATACCTGTTTGCATGAACTGTGACAGCCGTCAAGGACGTCTGACACTCTACAGCAGCTATAGTAACGTGAATGTTCGGGGATCCCATCTGATGAGGCCCTGTCAGGGTTGCACTTCAAGTCAGGTCAGTAGGGACTTCGAAATTTTTTTTCGCTGTCCTCAACTGACTAATTGCTGAACCAGGACCTTTAATGACAGCCAGACCTCTAACAGTTTACTTTTACAGAGACGTCGATTGGGGCACACTGGTTCCCTGCCTCGATCCACTATGTGTAGCGGATCGAGTGAGACGACCAATGTGCTGACGTCATGTTTGTTAGCCACTACCATGAACTAGGATGATCTATCCTTCTCGTGTCAGGCGCTGGCTTAGTGAAGTATTTTTGCTCTGTTCCCTTGTCGGGGTCACTGAAACACGAAAATAAAAATGCCGTAGCCTATCTGTAAGAAAAGCATAGATTCACATGTAGTCTTGCAAGCTGTGATGACACAGGAGGATCTGAGCTATACTTTCTATACCCATTTACGTCCAGGGCTTTGTTTTATAGGGGATGAGTGATCGATCGTGAACTGCACGTTGGTGTATGCACTTCACAGCTATGATTGCTTTCTGGCGTCTTCTTGCGAGGTACTTGCGAAGGTCATTTGAGGCTCATCTTTCATGCAGCCTTCCCCAAAGTGGTTGTGGCCACAGCCTTTATTTAACTTGATGAATTTGTCCTCTTGAGACATTGAGGTGCAGCGTTTCGGTGCATGTGCTGGTCTGTGATTTAGCACACGCATGGAGTCGATCCATGCCAAAAACGTGTTTTTTGTTGTTGTGTGTGTTGTTGTTTCCGTCTGCTCTGACAAAAATTATTTCTTCTACGTGTGCAAACAGGAAGAGGCACGTGCTTAGATTTGTATTAGCCTCTGCGACTGCAGAGGCCCATAATAATCTATGTCTCTTGCAGATTGCCATGACTTGCTTATGGACTGTGTGGTGACGACCCATCTGACCCGGCATTACCGGTGTTTTGCGACGAGTCCTCGACTCTGCAGGAGTTAATTAGATCATCATCCTAGTGCCACGTTCCGCACTTCCCTTGGTGTCCCTTGCCCAGTGAGCTCGGCCCGAGGACCTTTTGCCTAACGTCCTCCTAGTTTCCCACCCTTGACATCCCATTATTTGTTTGCCTGACTCAGCCGTTTTCCCTCACTGACAAAGTTTTGTTTGAGTTGGATGATGGCCACTAATTTCGCCCTGTTGTCGTTTATTCGCGCAGAATGTTGTATTTGGGAATATTTTTTTTCTAAATGTGCACACTTTCTGAACTTGAACATTTTTTTTCTGTTGAAGTTTGAAGTCTGCTCTGCTTGCATGACGTTAAACCCAATCAATCCATCAATCAGTCGGTCGGTTAATCAACCAACCAACCAAACCAACCATCCAACCAACCAGGTCATTCCATAATTGAATCAGTCAGCCCGTCAGTCCATTACATTGAAAACAGGAAGGGCGCTTTCGGTTCAATGTCTAAACAGGACAACTGACAATGTTCACCGATACAGGATGCCGTTTTAAATGTACCGTACAAGGTTGGTACAAAGGAAACGTTCACAAAAACTGCAACCCATGCATTGCATTAATGCGACGCTTCGTGACACAAAGGGAAGCGTGTGTGTTCAATTGATGAGCGTCCGGAAACTGTTTTTATCGGCTCAGAACACACATACTACTTAGCATTTAGCGAGGAGCACTGTAGATGTGTAGGTGGGTGAGCCTGTTGCATTTCTCATGAGCTCTGCACCCTTTCTGCTCAGCCCGGGAGCAATCTAGTGCCATCTGCAAGAGAAATCCAGACCAAAAAGGTGACTGCCAAGCGTGTAAAATGCAAGGAAGTACCCAACAGAGAAAGAAACACGCTTAGAAAAGACGGGTACAACACAATTGTGGCATCATCTGCAAGAGGAATAGATTTTCATTTGCCCCATGCAGATGCAGGGGCACATAAGAATCTATTCTGCTCGCTTACAGATTTCTTATACATTACAACTTCACCCGGGAAGAAAGAGTTAGTTACTGCAGGGTTAAGTGCGTACTTGCTAGTCGAAGTTCAACACCTCGGGCGTTGATCCTGCAGGCTCATCCAGAGAAACAAAGATACATGAAAGAGAATAAAAGTGGCACAGATTCGAGTATAGCCCCTGCAGCCATATGAAGTGCATGGCAATCTGTGCCACTGGCGGATGCGGGGGCCGTGTGGGATTACATGAATCTAGGCGGAGACCAATGACCTTGCGGTGACCCCCCTAACGCCATAGCGTGCTGCTGTCGACGCTTGACTGGGACTCTGAGGTCGTGTGAGACGAGCATGCACCGTATTCGGTCCCAAAGCACGACGTAGCTTTCCACACAGCCTTGTACCATGTCCTTTGTATCTGAAAGACGCTAGGTTTTCTTGAAAACCTACACTCCCAAGAGGAGTTCTTCGACCCCATTCAAGTCACCCGAGACGTGCCGCTTACGGAAAGATACGCGACAGAAAGCCGCGTTTCCGAATGCGGCATTTTTTCGAATTTGTTAAAGAGGCATGGAGACCCAAGGCCCAGATTCCTAAAGCTGGGGATGTCCTCTGAAGGTTACAATTTCGTTATTACAGTTCAGAAAAAAACATCGATCGTGATAGTTCAAGGCCGGTTGTGCCAGAATAGCTTGGCGCCTGTATCTCAAAAGCTGGGAGTTGTCCACTGTAGGCTTCAATTTCGTCACTACAGTTCTGAAGTCCATCGATCATGTTAGTTGAAGGGTGGTGCCGGAATAGCTTTGCCACTTTAGCTTGTTGGCTGTCCTCAGAAGAATACATTAAAGGTCAGAAAACCGTCGACCATGACAGTTCAAGGGTGGTGTCAGAATAGTTTGGCGCTTTTAGGCGCCAAGCCATTCTGGCACCACCCTTGAACTGTCATGGTCGAGTCACACCTTCTTCTAGTGTCTGAAAGGGTTGACTTAAAAGTACATCTCTCCAGCTGTAAGGAAGGAACCTGCCTGGGTTATAGCTGTGTCTGTATCTAAAAAGATTAGGCTTTTTCTCCAGGGAATAAAAATGTAATCAAGTGTGGGCGTTGCCGTTCCCTGGAAGCGCTGGTCGGGATTTGAGTTGGAGCTTGTATATTTTCGCTATGATACCACGGGCTCCGTGCCTTCTTTTAAGGTTATGCCCGGCGGCAAAGTCAGGATATAAAGTGGATAAATTTAACCTGATCGGTTTGGTATTCATGCTCCGCCCAGCTTTAAATGTTACATCGCTACAATATATTTAGTTTTAATGGGCATACGGCGGCGGTGTATTATTTTTGAAATTAAAGTTATCTATCGTCTTTGCCACATCATAGGGCGGATTTCGTATTACGTGGAAGGTCCACTACGGCCGTAGCTGTTCAAAGATTCACTTCTGCAACAGATTGTTACGAAAAGCGATACACAGGTCTAGTTATGGTTCATTTAGACACAGGACAATCCGGTTCAGCACACATTGTCTTTATATCAAGAAACCTGACAGTGACTCCACTCCGATCTATAAATACAACCCGCCGTGAGATGGCCTTGCTCGCCTGCTCGGCGCTAAACCCAAATAACTCTCCACCGACTCGGACAACATCTCCCTTCTTACGCTACTCGACCTCTCTGCCGCCTTCGACACTATAGACCTTCACCTATAGACCTTCTGCCGCCTTCACCACTCCTTTGGCATCACTGACTCTGCTCACTCCTGGTTTCTCTCCTACCTCTCCGACCGACAGCAGTCCGTCACCATCGATGGCGTCTCCTCCAACCCAGTCACGCTCTCCTGCGGAGTTCCTAAGGGGTCCGTTCTGGGCCCGGTCCTTTTCACACTCTACACCTCTCCCCTGTCCAACATCATCCAGTCTCACCACATACACCACCACCTCTACGCTGACGACTCACAACTACTAGACAAAGACAAATTCGACAACACTCAGTCACTACTGACTCGCACGGCCGACTGCTATGAAGACGTGAAAAACTGGATGACAGCAAACAAGCTTAAACTGAACGACGACAAAACGGAAGCCATGCTGGTAGGCACTCGCCAGAAACTTTCCCAGCTCCCTCCCTCTCTCCACCTTCAACTCGACAGCACCCCCATCTCCGTCTCTGACTCGGCCATAAACCTCGGCGTTATCCTAGATTCCTCTCTTTCCATGACCAGCTTCGTCTCCGCCACGGCCCAGGCATGCTACTTCCACCTCCGCCGCATCAGTCAGATCAGAAAATACCTCACTACCGAAGCTGCCACCAAACTTGCTGTGTCTCTCATCATATCCCGCATCGACTACTGCAACTCTCTCCTTTCCGGCCTCCCTCACTCCACCACTTTCACTCTCCAGCGCGTCCAGAACAATGCTGCCCGCCTCGTCCTCCGAAAGAAAAAATCCGACCAAATCACTCCCCTGCTCAAACTCCTTCACTGGCTTCCCATCCCACAACGCATCCAATACAAGATTCTGTCTCTGCTACAAATCCCTGAACAACTGCGCTCCTGCCTATCTCTCCAACTTACTTCACCCCTACACTCCTTCCCGCTCCCTCCGCTCCTCCTCCGACCCTCTCCGCCTCCATATCCCCCGCACCAAACTCAGCACTTTCGGTCCCCGCTCCTTCTCAGTATACGGTCCATCCACCTGGAACACTCTCCCACTCTCTCTCCGTCAGAAACACTCTATCTCCTCCTTCCAGTCCGCCCTCAAAACTCACCTCTTTCAACAGTTCTAGCACTATATCACCACACGCCCCACCCCAAGCTGACTGTCGTAATGTATCTTACTATTTGTGGTACGTGAGTCGTTGTCTAAAGCGTGCGCATGCGTGCGCGAGTTGTGAGTGCGCGCTTAGAGTTATAATTATTATAAGATAAGCGCATTATAAATACCGTAATTATTATTTATTATAATAATAACTAACTAATAAATATAAATACAACGCTGTTCGTACGAGAAATGGCTACAAATAGATTGGCATCCTAACAGCTGCGCAGAATAATAAGGGCGATTATGCGCGTGCTTTTCTGCGTGTCTAAACGGCTGCTGTTAATGTTCATTGGGTGTGTCGACAAGGCATAACAAATACAAATGGCGCTGAAATGTGTCTTCAGGTGCTTTAACTCTTTCTGCCCGCGACACACAGCAAAATATATGGCTCGACTATCATGGTCGATCTATCTCCTGAATTGTAATGCAATCCTCATAGGATAACTCCAACATGTGGGTATTTGGTACCAACCTCGGACACAATGAGTTAATGATTTGTCAGTTCCGTGACAGCCGTGACTGTAAGGGTTCAAGGATATTTCCGTCACCTTTTTGTGAACTCGAAAAACACCCTCTCGAAATGTTCTGATTTACAGTCCATCTTGGAGTAATTATGTGTTTGCCCGTCTGTGTTTGTTGGCTTTACGGCTCAGACTCCGAGACAGGCACACGGAATTGAAGATGATGTCGAGGCACCAAGCAGCCCAGGTCGACAGTCTTTGAGCTGTCCTGTCGGGTCTCTCGTGCGTCATGGATCTTGTACACACGAGAATCAGCCACGGCGATCAGAAAAAGGATGGCGGCTATCGCGAAGACAGCCCAAGGATTAATGCTGGAATCTCCCAGTCAAAAACCGAGTTCGACTGCCAAAGCGTTAAAAAAACAACCATTAACACCCTTCATATGAATAACATAGACATCTCAATGATGCTGAGGTGGTGGTGGCTTGTCATCAGTATACCCGCTGAACATGAAAAAAGAAGCCTAGGTTTGCATAGCCCCGGCAGCTGTAGAGGTTCATGAGTACTTATCTATTTTGCACCAGGCGAAACCCTCCTGAGTGTCGGCAGCAAACCGCGTATGAATATATGCCATGGGTGAATATTAGCTGAAAGGGTAGGTAGGACTATATATCTTTTTGGAATGGTTAAACCTTCCTGAAGCTGAAAGATGAAAGGCTCTTCAGCAAATAGTAAAGTAATATTCTATCGAGCACCGGTGAATTTTGGCTGCAGGGACCCACGAGAATCTATGCTTATGCAGAATGAATATATATTTTGTTACACTATCTGCAAGAGGCATAGGTTCTCATGAGCCCCTGCAGCCGAACCTATGCCTCATGCAGACGGACAAGACATCTTGGAGGGACTTTGTACATCACCCGTCTGTTCTATCGTAGGGCACGGGTGAATTTACTGCGGTATGATTCGCGGTAGCGTTTGGGGGGGCTCCCCAAGCCGGTCGCAAGCTGTCCCCCTAACGACAAGTTGATGAGGATGAGTAAAGGGCGGCCCTCACCCTGGGGTGTCCTAGCAGGCTCGCTGTCTCAGACTCAACGTTGATTCCTTCCCGTACTTCTGTGTCAGAGTGAGCAAAGATGTAAACCAGTGGTTTTGTGAGGCGGGGAGAGGGGTACAGAGGTCAAATGCTTGATGCATGTTATGTGTGCGTCGGGGTTTTTTTCTCCGGGTACTCCGGTTCTTCCACCCCCCAATCACCCCCCCCCCCACCCCCACACTTTGGTACCGGTTTCAGGCCACTTTACAAATTTCAAATACAAGCGATCAAAAATCTCTGTAACTTCAGTAGCTGAACTGGCCCTTCATCTGTCTTGTACTGTGTTTGTCTTAAATGGCGTAAATCCGTGTCTGTTACGTGAGTGTGCGTTTTGGGTTTCAGTTCGCGGCGCTTTGAGTCGATTTGCCCAAAAATTGAGAAAAAGCGCCTATATAATAACGGTATTATTATTATTATTATTATTATTATTATTATTATTATTATGGACCGTACGGGTGAAATTACAGACCAGACAGGACACAGAGGCCAAAACTGACCTGAACTGAGGAGGCGCGTATGATCTCAGAAGCCGAAAGGTCCAAAATCACAAACCAACAAGCATTTTGAGATGGGGCCTCCATTTTTCCAGCCAGAGGCAGTACCCAGTCGGCAAAGACCCTTGGGCCGAGGACGGCTCGCGGGTTTATTGCTTTTTAGGTAGCGGCCTGCACATTCTCAGAAACCGATAGTTACGATACACAATCAGTCACCGACAAGTACGCGTGACCATTTTCGTGATGAAAGCAAAAGTTACCATGGAGCAGAAGGCAATAATATTTTACTGCGACATGGACCTTCCTACCTTCCATTTACTTATGAGAGTGTGTGCCTCATGCAGATACGGAGAAGTGGTCTGAAGGATCGGCCATAAGCAGGCACCTGCGATATTTTATACGGAGCTGTCGGACACGCCAATTTCTCTGCCGTGCAAGTGATGTCAGGGATTTGGGTGACCAGTGTGCCAGTCAGCCCCTACTTCTGCTTGCAGGAGGCATAGATGTTCATGAACCCAGCAACCAGCAATAAGAATACAAAGACCTCTTGCTGTATGGTCCGCGTTAAGTGTACTCCCATCCCTGTTTAGTGGACGGAGGTCAGGAATCATCGAAGATAGTCTCTGGGAGTGGGGCGGTGTCCATGCAACGCTTGTTACCAACTCAGGTCTTCAACAAAAACGTTCAGAGAAGAACTGCACTTTCTGAGTCACGATTGCAACCACATAAACATCTGCGTTCTCCAAACGGAAGAGGCAGTCTGGTTTGTCAGCCCTCGACGGTAACTGTGTTTTCCAACAAGCACACAGCAGACTGTTGACCTAGCTGTCCATGACGAGACCATTTTTATATTGAACTCTGACGTAGAAAGGATGCTGATAGAGGTATAAACTGATCCTAGCAAGAGGCATAGATTCTCATGTGCCTGCCCCTGCAACTGCAGGGGCACATGAGAATCTATGCCTCTTGCAGACGGGAAGGAATGAGACGGGCTCAACACGCATGACGGCAAACTCTGTCCTATCCCCCGGGGCCTGCAATACAAGCGGTGTTGCCGTGATTGTGGATGGGCTGCCCGGGGGTACGGCACGTTCCGAGATCGACCTGCGAGTGTGGTAGGGCAGGACTTCGGTCAGGGCCAGCAGTGACCGCAGCCTCCACAGACTGTGGTGGAAAGGCGCGTTTTCATTATGTGCATCGTCAATATACTGGATAAATATTTCTTTTGTACATTAACGTGAAAATGCGTCGCTCGACCCGCCTACCCCCTCTCTCTCTTCCCCTCATTCCCTCCCCCCACGTTGTGGGAAATCGGTCGATGATAATACAATATCTGTATGTATATATAGTCTCTACAAGATGAAAGCGCAAAGTTTGCTATGCTGAACAATTGAGCTGATCGATCTACCTTCCGCGACATACGTACAGGGAGTTGCAGATTGTACAAAGTAAACGTCAGCTATTGTGTTGTGGAAATAACCGGCCCGTATCAGCAATAACGAGGTGGACAGGTGGTCGGTCAGGTAGACACAAATAAGTGTTCGTGCACTTCATGCTGAAATCACAGGTGGGCCGGAAGTATAAGAAACGTCATCTTCTGGGGTCAGTTGCATGAGTGACTGAGCGTAGTCGAAGCATCTTGCTTAGTGGCTGTCGCAGGACTAAGCTCACTCATGCAATTGACCCCTGAAACTTTAAACTCTTTTGCTTTCCTGCAGGAATCCTCGCGACAAAAAGCGCTACCGACAGCCAAACGGTTAACTTCCAACGCCAATGTTTGGAAGTTTATCAGTGATTTCATACTAGAAATCAAGCAGGGGGAGCTGACTTTATCATGAATCTTTTTGTTGAGGTGTGTCAGGACGAAAAGAGCTTCTCGCTACTCTTACTATTTAGAAGCGTGATTACCTTACTTTTCGACGTGAAAAGGTTACTGGATTCTCATCATTAAACTGAGGCGGGAAACACAGACGGCGTGGCCATCGGATCATGTTTTTCTGACGACCTGCAGGCGAACGGGTCGACCGGAAGTGCATTTGTTGCAAACTAAGGGTGACCTGCCGCCTGGGGGCGGCGCGGTCGCAAACCTGTCTTGACTTTGTGACCTCTGTCAGTCATTGAAGAGCTACCGGATCATATGGCTGCAGAAAATTCCTCGAAAGGTGGCTCTTGTTCCATAAGGCATGAATCGTTCCTATACAAATACAGCAGTAAAAGTTGCTCTGTGATGTATTACATGGCAATTCCACATTCATGTCTGTCCTACCGTCTGCAGGAGATATAGATTTAAACGCGGCAACAGTGCGCCTCAAGGGGAAAGTATGAATCTATATTTCTTGCTCCTTCAGCTGTGGCTCAGGTTGAGCGTGTTTTTTAGGGTCTGGCCTGGCGCATGACGGTTAACCCATTTAACCCCACGGCCGCTTTTCCCACATTTTAGAGGTGTCATCTTCCAACTATGTACCCGTTGCAGGAGATGAATCGACCATGATAATTCAAGGGTAGTGCCAGATGAGCTTGGCGCCTTCAGGCGCCAAGCTCATCTGACACTACCCTTGAATTATCATGGTCAATCCATCTCCTGCTGTAGCGCGTTGGGGCTAAATGGGTTAATATAAAGCAACCTTATAAAAACAAAGTTGCCTCTGAACTTAATCGGTGATCACCAGCCAAGCTAGACGGAGTGGAGTCACTCAGTACGTTTGTTCAAAACACTAATTATGCACACATGAGAAAATCTCACTCGTTTGCTCAGACAAAAAGTATAAAGGGTTAGGATTGATCACTTTTGCCGGAATTACCTCGACAAAAATCATTGCCGACAGCCAAAGGTTTTGAGCTGTCGGCCAAGGACGCGTAGTATTATTTTTCTCTACATTTTGCTGACAATCACGAATCCAGACGGTGTTACACACAGTGCATATATTGGCTGCACATTAGGTTGTCATAACTGTCAACAACCACCCACTGTTATGGGAGGTTTTGGCTTTCATTTTGCCCGGTCGATTGCTCATACTATAGTATTTATGTCAGTTTTGACGGCGTGGGGGCGGGTGCAGGGTTGGGGGGATGGAAGAAGGTGGTGGCAGATTGAATGGTGGTGCACTATTTGCCATAATTGTTCACAGCCATAGATTAATATGTGAAGCTGTTTGCATAATATCGTCCTGTCGATTACTCAGACTAGAGTTTCCTCTAAACCCTGCCCTGCTACAGCACGATGTGGATCGACCATGATAATTCAAGGGTGTTGCCAGAATAGCTTGTCGCCTGCAGGCGCCAAACTATTCTGACACCACCCTTGAACTATTCATGGTAGATCTGTCTACATGGACCTCACAGGATGTCTAAAAAAATGGATAATTTCATCCTCAGGATGTAATGAGCTAGGGGGGAGGGGTGTGTGTGTGTGTGTGTGTGTGTGTGAATGTACCGGAAGAGAGGGGTAGGGGTGGGGCGAGTGTGGGTGGCGGACGGTAGGTGGCGCACCGTCGTGCACTGTTACGTGAGGTTTTCGCATACCGCAGCCCTGTCGATTGCTGAGACCATTTTTCAGTATTTTTTAAAATTTTTTTAAGCTGATGAAATCGGGCTGCGCGGAAGTGGGGCGGTTGACATTT
The DNA here is from genome assembly GCA_036245525.1 of Semisulcospira habei. NCBI lineage: Eukaryota > Metazoa > Mollusca > Gastropoda > Semisulcospiridae > Semisulcospira > Semisulcospira habei. Next base: position 84,851,185 of record BTPG01000008.1, on the reverse strand, counting down.
GTTAATGGACGTGCTCTTTTTTCGTCAGCATGGTCCCTTTGTGGCGTGATTAACAGAGTAAACCACTCCAGCCATTAATTCAGCAAACTTGAAACGTTTAGACTGGTTTCAACGACACACCCTGGCGTAACAGCTTTTGACGCTTTAAAAAGCGTTGCGTATGCACAGCGCACACCACAAGAGGGTTGTAAGCAGCCTTCCAGCCAAATACAAGAGGCAGCATAGATTCTCATGAGCCCCTACAGCCGCAATAACACAACCAGCATTGTTCTGTGAAACCAAAAGACATTAGGTTCAGTTTCGTGAAAAGCAAGATTTTCATTGTTTCACAATGAAAACCACGCTTTTCACAAATATAGCCTTACTGTCTTGTGCCTTTGACTCTAGCATGATAGCTCAAGGGTGGTACCAGAATAGCTTGGCGCCAATGGGCGCCGAGCTATTCTGGCATTATCCTTGAACTATTACGCTCAATTTGTTTCTAAAAGTGAAATGCAGTCCTCAGAGGGCAACTTGAAAATGTGGGGATTTCGTTCCTGGGGCAGAATGTGTTAACGTCCGATTGTCAAATGTTAAACTAATTAGGAGCCACTGTTCGGCTGTCATGACTGATCCATCTTCAGCGACTCACGACGTGTTGTAATAGGTAAACGCGTATACAATTTGAAGCAATTCAGCTGTAGCCCCTTGACTGAAACTGACGATATAGCTCGGCGGAAAAGACGCTACGCGTCTTTTCCGCTGAGCTATATCGTCAGTTTCAGTCAAGTAATGAATAAAGTAAACTTCTGTCTGGACACTGGCTGTTCCCCAAGTCGTCCGTGGACACAGCTGCCAACAAAAACAGCAAAGTTCAGAGTTGATTCCTACAACAAAGATCAACAAACTCATCCCCGCTTCAAGACGCGTATTTTAAGATTTAAGATAGAACTGCAAGTTATTGCCATATGTAAAAATACATTAGGAAATCATTTCGGTGCAGCGCATAATAAAAGAAGCATACGACACAAATAAGATATGATTAAACTGGTTAATCCGCAGTTGCCTCCTCAGATGGACTGACGAGAGTCGTGTAGTTCTTTAGATGCGATTAGCTTGGTGTTTGCAGTTCAAAAACATTTGTTTGCTGGTCAGTGTCACGGATTGTACGGCACAGAGCCAATTTCGGTCCAAAATACAAATCACGGACATTAATGTTCGTCACGCATGGGGAAGGTGGTGCGGGGGGGGGGGGGGGGGGAGGGGTGTAGGGGTTGGGGAGGGGGGGGGAGGGGAGGGGGGAGGGGAGGGGGTGTAGGGGTTGGGGAGGGGGGGGGGGACATCGCTGGGCTTCCAATCTTGCTCGGCTGACGTGGGTTCTTGTTTGGACATTAGAGATAGAGAAATGGGAGTTAGACCCTCTTCACCAATGAAGAAGAGGGACGTTCCGTGAGCGAAAGGTCTTTGGGCCGAACTCGGCCGTTGGCCCTCAACGGCCGAGTTCGGCCCGAGGACCTTTCGCGTAACGTATTTCCAGCGAGCCTAACCACAGTCACCAGCTGTCACAGTCTTCAACTCCGATGACCTTCTGCGTCTAAAGTAAAAAGATATATATTAGGTTCAAAAACGGGAGCCCATTTGTTGTTTCAGCCAGAGGCATAGATCCTCACGAGTGCCTGCATGCTGCAGGAGTTCATGAGAATCTATGCCTCTTGCAGGTGGGAGCTGGTTGGGCACAGGGAATGTGTTGGCGTGTTTGAACAATCCAGGCTTCGTGTTCTTCTGCCGGTCCTCCCTTACACCAAACACAGAAGACTACAACGGCAGGTCGACCGCTCTGTCACCACATCTGCGCGAAGAACCCTGATCTAAACGTCCTCGTGTGTCCCCCGTAGCCTGCTTGCAGGCCTCGTTGAACGAGGCCGGCAAGCAGGCTACGGGGGCACACCAGGATCTGGGCCTTTTGCATTTGGATGTAGTTGGCTGGCTTGCCCTAACGTCGCCCTGACAATTTTGACACAAAAGTAACCTTGTGTCGAGCCTGATGTCACTCTTTGACCTCTTGCCCGTGCAACCCAGCACTTTTGCGCGCGCGCGCGCGTGTGTGTGTGTGTTTTCGAAGCTGTTCTGTCGATAACAGTGCAAACAATAACAATAATACGCAGGTGCATTAATAACAATGCAAATAATAACATCATTAGTGGTGAAACTACAGAGAGAGAGAGAGAGAGAGAGAGAGAGAGAGAGAGAGAGAGAGAGAGAGAGAGAGAGAGAGAGAGAGAGCAGGATGTAGGTGCATGGATAATGAAAAAAAAACAGCACCGGAATTAATCGAACAAATACAGACTAACAATAAATACAGAACAACTTGCCCGGGACGGGAAGGGGCGGGTGAGGGGGGGGGGGGGGGGGGGGGAGGTACTTGATATTTATTGACAACACGCATGAATTGTTCCGACATTGTTATTGCAATTACCTGTATTCGACTCAGCATTGCGGCACGATTCAGATTGTGATGTTGTGATATTATTGCATAAAACGCACAGTGACAAATCCGTGTTTCCATGGGTTTGGAATATATTTAAATTTTTGGCCATTTGTCGAGCCGTAAGGCCCAAAAACACTCAGACCAGCACACATTATTGAACATGACGAAAACATGTTTTTGTGAAATATTTTGAGATTGTTTTGTTACCTTTTAATGGCACCACAAGCTTCTCGTTATTTTACCTTTTCACTGTCGAGAACTGAATTGAACACCGTCCGTCTGCAAGAGGTATAGATCCTCATGAGCCCCCGCATTCGCGGGGGCTCATGAGGATCTATGCCTATTGCTGAAACCACTTTGTATCTCTGTTCTTTTGACGGCTGAGGATCATCGACGTTGATTCAGGTGACCTGCTCCCACAAAAGGTACCTTAAGTCGCTTTCAGCCAAATGGAGCTACAGGCCGAAACGTGTGCAGGGGGTCATCTTGGGTCAGTTCGAGTGATCAACTTTAAATGCATATTTCTGGCTTAATAACAGGTCTACAACAATAGTTTTTGCATCAAGTTAATTTGTTTTGCTTGTAGATTGTAATTATGTAAATATCTCAAAACTCAAAATTTCCGACTTATGTTCCCTTTTGTGGGAGCAGGTCAGTTATTTGTACGATGATATCCAAAGCACAACCTGCCGGCGTTCACTAGCTGTGAAGGGGTTAAAGCAGTTTTGATCTGCTGCGTATGTTATGAACAGTCATGTCTACATCTGCAGTAGGGGGGGGGGGGGGGGGGGGGGAGAGTAGCGGGCGTATAAACAATGATTCACTCTTGATACCAAACCGACATGAATGGAAATCTATCCTATCGTGGCTAACATGTTCGGACTCTAACTGTCTTGCTCTCATTCAGGGTGTTGGTGTGGATTACCCCGGGTGTGCTGTAGGCTGGTCAGGTGGCAGGTGTATCGCACTGAATCAGTAACGACCTCGTTAAGGCAGCGATCGGACTGGGTTTGGTCAATCGCAGGCGAAACCTACTGACCGCCTCCAGCGGGAGAGCAGATGTGGCATAAAGGGAGCCTGGTTCATGCCCGAAAGAGGCATAGATTCTCATAAGCCCCTGCGTTCGCAGGGGCTCATGAGAATATATGCCTCTTTGCATCAAGCAGATCTGTTTCAAGGACTGCGTTATGTTGATTTGCATGATCTTGAAATTCGATGATGGGTCACGGCTGGGAACAAGGCGCCTGTCACAAACACTTCCATTCCCCTAGTTCTTGCCGAACGCAATGTAATCTCCCTCGTGTGAGGAGCACAAACGTAAACTGGAGTCACCGCTGCACAAGTTATAAAATCATTTCGCATAAAACCCTTGTAAAAAACAACAACAACAACACAAAAAAACTCGTATTGTCGAGTCTGCGTGCGTCGTGGATGAGAATGGTAGTGGCTGTCGGATTGTCCCAGCCGAATCTGGTATAGCTGACCTGTGTGGACAATAAGACCATTGTGCCGGGGTTCTTTATTATGGAGAGCCAGCGGCAAAGCTGAAGTGTTTATGAACAACACGATTGATTCTTTTGTCAAATGCGATAAAAAAAAAAAAAAAAGCTTTCAGAAACATGACATCCGCATGGTAGCAATCGTGTGAGGGAAAATTGACGACAGGGCAGTTTTCCAGGAGGAACGCACTGAGAGGCACTGAATCAATGGATCTTTATTTTACAACGGTAAAGTTCAGAGGCAATGCCATTTTTCAAATCTGCCGTTGCTACATCTACAAACAAACACAACAATTACATTACATTAATACATGTATATGACCAACGCCTACGAGTGTGCTGGGGTAGGGGGGGGGGGGGGCATTGGTAAGAAAAAAACAAAAACAAAAAAAACCAACATAGCAGCACCACCAACAATTTGCCGCGCACTTATTCGCATGCGCACACACCGATTCACACACACACACACACACACACACACACACACACACACACACACACACACACACACACACACACACACACACACACACACACACACACAACGATCACGCACACAAGCACGCACGCAGACACACGTTGTACATGTATACATACACAGCAGTAGAATGGGTACTTACTAACAGTGATATCTACGTATAGAAAGCAAAGCTTGCAGATAGTTATGGCTGCGAAGATAAATGTTTAAAAAGCCTTTTCTTGAAACATGATACCGTTGGAGTGGTCTTCATGTGGGATGGAAGCGAATTCTACAAAGTCGCCCCCGAGAATGCTAGACTGGTTTTAAATAAGTCTATTCTGGTTTGGGGTACTACATGCAGGTTTTTCGTATCGCCATAGCGGGACTCAGCAAAATTTGTCTTGCCGCCTCAGGTGGTGCTCACATTCACTCACTCCCTAATTCCACAAATTACAATAACCGAGCTACAAAATGGACAATGACTCGGGACGGGTGAAGCCCGTCGCCAAGGCATCAAATGGTCGGCGCCAGTGGCCTCATTCGGACCCGAACCTCCCTAACAAAAACAGAATACTAAGACAGCCCTATGTCTCCTGAACACACTATTATGTTATTTTGTTACGTTCCTACTTGACTAAAGCTAGTTTGACGAAGCCGAGGTTAGGTGATAATGTGCAGGTGGTGTGGGTTGTGTTTGATAAAGGGAGCTAACTCCTGTCCATGGTTCTGGTTCTTTTATTTCATAACCAACAATAAAAAGCAATACAGGGCACTCGACCCGCAGTCCAGTTTCCAGAAACACAGTGAAATACTCGACGTGAAGCCGGCACGCTACAAGCACCACGCACTGATAACGGTACGCAAATAGTCAGTCTGCTAAGTGCGCCGGATGCTCGGCATTAAATAGGCATAGCGCGGGCCTCCGAGAGAGCAACTCCCTCGCGCAGGCGAAACGGCTCGGCCAGACAAAGAAACTAGCAAAAACTGTGCTAGTTAGTAACTGAATAAACTTAAATAACTAGCGAACTATACATTAAATACTAATAAATCTTAGCGTTTCCAAAAGAGAATTTAAAGGGTTTTTCAATGAGCTAAATTAGGAAAAGCTTAACACTAAGCTGAATTTAATATAATTTTATAATGACTGCCACACAAGGGAAGGAAAACGCGAAACAGCATGAAAAAGTAAATCTAACTAAGACTGGTTACAGATCGTACAAAACCAAATAAATATTCTAAAAGCAGAAACTGTGCTGAATCTAATGACCATCGAAACAGGTTTCCACGTTTAATAGAACCGAAGCTATGAAGCTTCAAAAATAAACAGAAAACACAAGTTACTAAAACAGAAGACTCACCGCGCCACGCAAGTGGTGCCGTCACGGCTAGCGGCTGAACGGGGAACCTCAGACGTGGACTAAAAATAACTACATGGGGACAGAGGCTTATGGCGCTCTGCTACCATAGTGCATGAAAATACAAGTTAACAACAGAAACAAAATACCGTCGATACGGCGATCGAGGCAACGTAAAACAACGGTCCCAGCTGCACCTGGGGGCCCGTCGCTCTAGTACAGCGCCGGTGTTCAGAGGGCACCGCTCCGACAAAGAGAGAGAGAGAGAGAGAGAGAGAGAGAGAGAGAGAGAGAGAGAGAGAGAGAGAGAGAGAGAGAGAGAGAGAGAGAGAGAGAGAGAATCAATGAATCTTTATTTTACAACGGTTTAGGCATTGACATTGTCATCGACACAGCCATTTTACAAACCTGCCGTTGCTAACAACTACAAGACTAATTACAAATATACATACATATAAGTAAACATAATACTTGCAAACAATTGACAACACTGTTCACATAGACAGACATACTCATAGACCATAGACTCACAGACACCTCCCCCCCCCCCACCCCACCCGCCCCCCCCCCCCTTTCACACATAGACAGAGCTAAGTAGTCCAAATGATAAATGAAAAGGATAACAGACTTAATTGGGAATAAATTGGACCCAGCATAAGAAGAGACATAATTATTATACAAGTGGTTAAGGCATCCCTACGAGTGATCCACAAAATATTTGCAGAGACCCTTTTTAAAACAGGCTAGCGAGGAGGTGGATTTACATGGTCAGGAAGTGCATTCCAGATAAGTGCCCCTGAGAAGGATAAGCTAGTTTTATATAGATCGATCCTTGGTTTTGGGACTATGAAAAGATTTCTTCTGTTTCCAAGCTTGGACTCAGACTTACGGAACAAAGTGGAGATGTACTCAGGTGTTTTGCGTTTCCACACTTTGAACATAAAGATTGCTTTGTTATATTTAAAATGACCTTGAAGAGGCAGGAGACCTGCTTTTAAGAGCTTTTCTTCAGTGCTTAGGTGTGGGTCAGGGCATGCAGATTATTTTGGCCGCTCGTCTGTGTAGGGAATTGAGAGAGAGAGAGAGAGAGAGAGAGAGAGAGAGAGAGAGAGAGAGAGAGAGAGAGAGAGAGAGAGAGAGAGAGAGAGAGAGAGAGAGGGAGGGAGAGAGAGAGAGAGAATCAATGAATCAATGAATCTTTATTTTACAACGGTTTAGGCATTGACATCGTCATCGACACAGCCATTTTACAAACCTGCCGTTGCTAACAACTACAAGACTAATTACAAATATACATACATATAAGTAAACATAATACTTGCAAACAATTGACAACACTGTTCACATAGACAGACATACTCATAGACCATAGACTCACAGACACCTCCCCCCCCCCCACCCCACCCGCCCCCCCCCCCCTTCACACATAGACAGAGCTAAGTAGTCCAAATGATAAATGAAAAGGATAACAGACTTAATTGGGAATAAATTGGACCCAGCATAAGAAGAGACATATTATACAAGTGGTTAAGGCATCCCTACGAGTGATCCACAAAATATTTGCAGAGACCCTTTTTAAAACAGGCTAGCGAGGAGGTGGATTTACATGGTCAGGAAGTGCATTCCAGATAAGTGCCCCTGAGAAGGATAAGCTAGTTTTATATAGATCGATCCGTGGTTTTGGGACTATGAAAAGATTTCTGATGTTTCCAAGCTTGGACTCAGACTTACGGAACAAAGTGGAGATGTACTCAGGTGTTTTGCGGTTCCACACTTTGAACATAAAGATTGCTTTGTTATATTTAAAATGACCTTGAAGAGGCAGGAGACCTGCTTTTAAGAGCTTTTCTTCAGTGCTTAGGTGTGGGTCAGGGCATGCAGATTATTTTGGCCGCTCGTCTGTGTAGGGAATTGAGAGAGAGAGAGAGAGAGAGAGAGAGAGAGAGAGAGAGAGAGAGAGAGAGAGAGAGAGAGAGAGAGAGAGAGAGAGAGAGAGTGAGAGAGAGAGAGAGATGTTCTAGTTTGTCACATTTGTCAATGAATGAAATCAGCATCGATCGTACTCAGTCTTGCTTCAGTTACACAAACCACCCACGCACTTGAAATTAACCCTTCATCGCACGTAGTGAACTAACAATGTAGAGATCATTTGCCAGCAGGAACGTGACTTCGCACAAAATATATGAGCTGGGTCGACCCTGATAGTTCAAGTGTAGCTGAAAGATTGTGCGTGATTAACCCATGTAATCTCACAGCCGCATGTTTAATATTTTGGAATTGTCACCTAACGACTATGTACCAGTTGCAGGAGATGGATAGACCATGATAATTCAAGGCGCCAAGCTAATCTGGCACAACCCTTGAAGTATCATGGTCAGTCCATCACCAGTGAGTATGCTGCTTTTGTGATTTTGATTTTGGTCACGACCAAATTCTTGCAAAAAGTCACACTAATTCCCTAAGGCTAAGGAATCGAACCTCGAACACCCTGGCAGAAATTCCATTTTATTACGTGGGATTGGGGGTGGGAGAGGTGGGCGGGGGGCGGAGGGGGGGGGGGGGACAACGCTATGGTATTATTTCTGTGTCAAGCACATCTTGTCCACCAGTTCTGTTCCCTTCTTCAAAGACAACAACTTGGAAGGCGATTTCCCAGTACATCCTCTTTAAATACCCTCCGATGAAAGCACAGCTTCGCCATGGTAACAAACTCAAGTACATGAGTACATTGGCACACACTCACAAACCGCTAAACTGTCTTCTTAAAAATAAAAAAAAAAGTAGTGAAAAAACAGAGCAAGAACGGACACAGTCTTTCGTCCTTCGCCGCCAATCTGCTAAAAGCACAGAGTCTCATGATCCCTGGTGGATACGACCATCTGCAAGAGTCATAGATTCTCATGAGCCTCTTGCTTGTACAGTCTATACGCCAACGGGCAGAGAGGAAAAGGGTCCAGAATTCCGATGCGTGTAGGTGCGAGTGAGTTATCATCAAGCTGTCGTGAGAGATATCTGGCACATATCAAACCCAGCGCGACCGTTTTTCCTCCCTCCTTTTTGCTCCTGCGGCTCCCTGGCTGACCAAAGGCTTTTCGTATTTCACGGATTGTGGCTGAATGAAAATCATGTGTACTATAAACTATAATTATAGTTATACCCATTTATTCACTTTATTGTTATCACTAGGCTGTTGTTCACAGCAACATTGCTGCAAACTTTCGATGATGACTCACGAGTTGCTGGCACCGTTTGAACAACAATAATGATAACACACAGTATGATAATTTAACTGCAGTGGACAAAAAGTCAATAATAACAAAACGGTCACGTTTAGTCCAAAATCGTACGTGGGCTTCTCACAGTAATTTGTTGTTGTTGTTGTTGTTGCTGTTGCGCCGCACGTAGTCAAGGAAAGGGGGGACAAAAAGGAAAGGGACTGTTGCTCTGCCGTCCGCTGTAATATAAACAATTTCGTCGGTACCGCGGGTGTTACTGGGCTTGTGGGGCCATGTGTTTTGGAGGGGTATCGGGTTACCTCTGCACAGAGCAAGCAGCGGTTGAGGAGAGAACTGTGTAATGACCGTCAAAATTTGCTGACGTCTCTTGACACATTTTGGTTGGGCGAATTTACCGACATCTCCACTACCCCTGCTGTCTCTCGGGATCCTTTGCTTTTTGCTGGTACTGACTGGTGGCATTTGCTCACGTCTCCATAGGCAGTTACATGCTCCAGACATTATTTACGTCTGTTCTTCTCAGAAGGAGGAGTTTTTCTGGCGATTTGTGCATATGACTGACAAAAAAGAAGAAGAAAAAAAGTCGGTTGATTGAGAGCAGTAAAAGCGTCAATTGTAGCGTGATTACGGTGGACAACTTGTTACTGAAAGCACGTTAATAGCTGTACGAAATCGTACGTATCTGATCGGTTACATTGTCAGTTCTTCAGTTGCTTGAACCTGCCTAATAAGGATCTACACACAGTCCTTGTTCCCACAAATACGGATTTTCTTTGCATTCACGTTGAACGCTGAATACATATCCAACTAAGATTCAGCATAATTTGCATCACTAGTGTCTGCTCTTAATGCTGGTATAAGGTAATGATCAGGACTGATAAATCGCCTCCCCAACTTACCCCCGGAAAGTCACTAATATAATATTTAACACCACAGTAAGATATGGATTGACCATGATAGTCGGTCTGTCTCCTAAACGGTAAATGCACTTCTCAGATGACAACTCCAAAATGTGGGGATTTTGTACCTGGGTCACAATGGATTAATATATGAACAATGTTTTTGTAAGTCGGTTCGTTTCGTGAAATCGACATTCATATTGAATGCACACAATCGATTAAGCTGTTGTGGTTGAAAATTTCTCTTTGCATAATGCACTGCTTTTTACGTCGTTGAAATTCGCATCAGTTAGGTTTTTCTCTCGTATTGATTTGTGGTGGAGAGAAAATGCTTCAAGCCTAATGTATTGCTTTTCTTTTTCTGTTGCAGGTAAGTGTATCACTTTTCTACATTACCGACTACGTGGTCTGTTTTCTACACTGAAATGAAAACGCAACATGCAGGTTTGGTGGTTTGAGGCCACAGACCTTACATCCACGCTTTGTGTTTGGGGCGTTGATGGGATAAACCAACGAGTCCTAAGGTAAACTTCTGGCATTTAACACTGCGTACACTTTCTTTGGTGTGACAGAGAGGTGATAACTTGATAGCCGGGAATAACACCAGAATAACACCTGTGTTTTGCGCAACATTCCTTTTGCAGTCGGCGCCACGCCTCACCATGTGTTCACCATACTATCCCCAGTATACCTTCCTTCCCGAAATCTAAATGCTCGTCATCATCCCGACTTTCAGACTGATCGCTTTCTTGTTGGAAAATAGATCGATACAACAAAGCAAGCATCCTCCAATCAGCAGCGACAATTATACAACACTGGGCAACACTTTCTCCCATCAAACATTAACCCGTTCAGAGCCAATAAAACAAACACCACCCAGCTGCAAGAGGTATAGTTCCTCATGAACCCCCGCAAATGCGGGGGCTCATGAGAATTTAGGCCACTTGTTGAAACCAGTATGTGTGATACTAGCCGTGTTGCTTAGACGGCTGTGAATCGTTGACATTGAATTTACAATGATTTAACTCATTCTACCCCAGACACACCACAGCAAGATAAGGATCGACCGTGATAGTTCAAGGGTGATGCCAGAATAGCTTGGCGCCTATGGGCGCCAAGCTATTCTGGCATCACCCTTGAACTATCATGGTCGACCTGTGTCCTGCGCTGCAATGCAGTCTTCAGAGGACAACGGCAAAATTTGGGGATTTCGGTGATGGGGTAGAATGAGTTAAGAAACATAACCAGGCAGTGAAGGGGTTAAATGGTTAAATGCCCAGTGATAATTCCGAGTGAAAGAAAATAGACGTTAATGTGTCCAGCAAGAGCATCTGGGTGGCCGATTTATAATCTACATGTATGTACGCCTTGGGCTGAGGGAATTTTGCTAACAAAAACTTTGCTGCCAGCGAGATGAACGTTCTGAGGGCCCACGGTGATTTCAGGCTATTTATTATCCTTCTGCAGATGATTCGATGGGTCTCCTTGGGCGCGCAGATAATGCGTTGAAAGATCGCTATAACTTTGCCAACTATCAACGTAATAACAACCAGTGATAGGCGCAGCTGTGAGTGCGTGGGAAGAGGAGTCAGGGTGAATGATGGCCAGAGTTTCAAGTCTTCAAGAGGCATAGCTTCTCATGAGAATCAATGTCTCTTGCTGATAGGGGGTTCAACCCATATTTCCCTTTATAGATGCTTGTGCGAACACCCAAGCATACGACTGCGAGATAAACCACCATGGGTTAAAGTTTGTAGCTACACATTTCAAATTTTTAAAATTATGTGGCTGGAAATGATCGCCTTCGTGTCGGCGCTGTATACTCTATTCTTTAGACGTAGGGAACAATCTGGGTTTAGGGCTGACTGCAGGCGTGGAATATGACATCAAAAACCTGTGAAACACATCAAAGGTGCTGGCTCGCGCCACGCAAACATCATCTTTCGATCAACAGATCTTCGCGAACTGAGCATAGATTGGCTCCCTGGTGACCCCCTGCGCTCAAGCAATGCAGGTGTAAAAGAGTTCTGGCTGAGGCATAGCAGTTCCTATTGAAGAGCTAATTTCTTCATGGGTCCTCGACAACTCGACAATGCGGAGACCCACGAGGGACTATGCGTTTTGCAGATCACGGATAACGTTTACCGATGTCAAACGGCATCGTTTTGAAGGGTGGGGGGATGGACATTTGGGTGGTAACGGAGGGTCGTTAGGGGTGGGGGGAGTGGCACACTGGTTGTTTCCCTCGATTCGCTGCCGCTGATAGCGGCAGCGAATCGGGGGAGACAACCAGTGTTGAGAAGGGGTGGCTGGAAAGGGGGGTTGGGTATATGATCAGTGTCGTATCGTCTTCATCTGGATGGGTTCCTCTGATGTTGATAGATCTGACAGTGAAGGATCTTCCCTGCTGGAGAGTGGCGGAGGTTGAACTTCGCATTGCCACCAGTTTGGCCGGATTGGTAGAAACAATAAGCACGCAGCGTGGCCGTCAGGCCCGAAGCAAGATATGATAAACAAGCTTGCTGGCAGATAGTCGCCTATATAAACCGAGAACGCCTTGAGGGGATTAAAACAATTACCCCCCTCCCCCCAAATACAACAAAAAAGAAAAGCAAAACAAAAAATAAAAAATAAAAGAAAGAAAAGAAAAGCAACAACAAACAAACAACCCCCCCCCCCCCACCATCGCCACCCCCCCCCAAAAAAAAAAAAAAAAAAAAGAGAGAAAAAGAAAAAAACAAACAACAACAACAACAACAACAACAACAACAACAACAAAAACCAACACAAAACACCACTGACCACAAGGAGCATGCTTGGCCATCTGACCAAAGAGAAGATGTCAGAATGAACGCCAGTCACAGAACGATCACCCACAGCCTTGCATCTTCGCGACAAAGCATTGCCTAGCATTAGCATGCGAGAAACTTGACGAGTTGTTAGGATGATGGCCAGTGTCAGTCGCGGCGAAACGGTTACTGACTCAGCATGCTAAAGCACAGGTCCTCTTTGCTTACACAGAACGAATGGTCTTTAGACGAGTAACAAGCTGTTCAAGTTCATAGTTACGGAGGAGTTGCGTTACCGATAATTGATATGACATGCTGCGAGTAGCTGTCTGTATCACTGAGTAGATGGTTGAAGAAAATAGTGTGTGCTGGTCTGTGATTTTGGACCGTACGGCTTTCAGCCGTACGGTCCAAAATCACAGACCAGCACACATATTCATGATGCCACTTCAAATGCCGCGTTCCGGCAAAGTCTTTTGTACGTATTTTTGTTTGATTTTTACCGCAAGTCAAACTTATAATGCCGGTTACACACTCAAGTACCCCTAAAATAAACGAACTAGCTAAAAAAAAAAAAAAAAAAAAAAAGAAGAAGAAGAAGAAGAAACTTCGTTAATAATCGTAGGCTCCATCTCATACTTCCTACTCCGGTCTGATCCACGTGTGATATTAAACTTGATTATTCCCGCTTGAAAACCACAGTAGCCTGCGACTGGCACTATAAGTGGAAAGGGTGAGAAACCTCCCGTTTTGGTTTGGCTGTTGACAAGAGCCCATTGATTTTTCGGGGTCCCATCTACCGTGTTCTCTTTGTTGGCCGGCGTCCCACTTTCTGTGCCTTCACACCGCTTTTAATTTACACGGCACGTGATACGCGGAGAAGAGAGGGCGAGAGCTGGGGTGGGGTGTGGTGGGGTGGTGTGGGTGTGTGGATGAATGAGACGAGCCGCTCTTAGGTCAGTTGCATGAGTGATCTTAAATCCAAAAACTTCAGTAGCTCTCTTGCGCTTGCCCTTAGCACCACGTGAATGTTCTGTGTTTATGTACAGTGTGTGAGGGAATGCGCGTGATTCACGTGAGCGTGCTTGTTGGGTTCAGTTCGCGGTTATGTCCTGCGCATTGAGTTATATTATAAATATGAGAAATGCGCCATTATTAATACCATGTGTTATTATTATTATTTTAAATCCTACGCAAGCCATTTCGCTAGGTGCTCCGCTTCAAGGAGAATGCTCGGAAGAGACGAGTAGGTGGGTGAGGGATGAGGTATGTGGTCGGGTGGGTAGGTGGTGGGGATATGGGGAGTGGGTGGGTGGGGATATGGGGAGTGGACGAAATAAGGGTCATGTGCAGCGGAACACCTTGTATTGCCTTGCAAGAGGCTTGCTTATGATACAAGATCCCTCCTGCGGCTGAGACCTGGTCACACTGGTTGTCTCCTTCTATTCGCTGCGCTGATCAGCGCTGCGAATTGAGGCGGGGAGCCAACCAGTGTGAGACCTATTGCGGCGCACCTTGCTTAGTGGCTGGCGCAGGACTAAGCTCGCTCATGCATCTGGTTCCACGTCCCAGCTGCAAGTAAAATTTTGCGCTATAGCGGAGCAACTTGCTTAGTGGCTTATGCAAGAGTCAAGCTCGCTAAGTGCAACTGACCCCAGGCGTTTTACTTGCATGGAGTAGGTTGTTGTTTGTGTTGGTGTCTGTAGGGCGGTCCAGGTTGCTGTTCAGTTGGCGCCGGAGGCATGGATTCTCATCAGGGGCCTCTGCCGGATGAGAATATAATCGTCACTGCCGATATAGGTCTCTTGCAGACTGATTAAGGGATCACTTTGTGCCTGCAATGGTCATGTCTGCAAGATGTGTGCGGCTGCAGGGGTTCATGAGGATCTATGCCTCTTGAAAAAGGACGGGATCTGGCTGATTGTCTGTGATACATCTCATCATCATCATCATCATCATCAGTCCCTTGCCCGAACTGGGCGTTGGGGGGACTGAAAGGCAGCAGCAACAGACAGTGCTCTCCACTGAGTTCTATTTTGGGCGGTGGCCAGCAAGTCTGGCATCTCGAGTTCGCTCCATTCTTTTATGTTTGCGACCCAACTCTTTCTCTGACGACCTCGCCGACGACTTCCTTCGAGAGTGCCTTGGAGGATAGTCTTGGACAAGGTGTTGTGTCGGTTCACGTGGCAAAACCAAGCAAGCTTGCGCCGTTTCACGGTTGCCAAAATACAAATCTACAAATGTACAAAATAGACGGCATAGCGTCAGTCTCGTGAACCCACGATTGTACATAGGCTTTTGAAAAGCTTGACTCAGAGCAGCGATGGAAGGCGACTGGGCCGGTTGCATGAGTGAGCTCAAGTTTGTCCTGCACCAGCCGCTAAGCACGGCGCTCCGCTATCCCAGTTGCATGACTGAGTTAGCTTGGTCATGTGCCGGACACTAAGCAAGGCACGCCCCTATCCCAGTTGCATGAGTGAGCTCTAAGTCCTGAGCCAGACACTAAGCAAGTGCTCCGCTATAGCGGAGCACCTTGCTTAGTGGCTGGCGCAGGACTAAGCTCACTCAGGCAACAGGCCCCTGGGCGAGACGGAGCGTTGAGTAGTTCAATATGTTGCGTTTTGCAGAGAGACGAACTGATGAAGAGTTTCTTTTTGGACTAATGATAAGCGGTAATTCAGAACAGGCAGAGAATTTTTCGTGAGTGACTGGCACAGCTGAAAGTAGGCCATCTTCCCCCCCCACCTCCCCCCCCCCTCCCCCCCCCCCCCCCCCCCGTTTCCACAGCCAGATCTTCTTTATATACCACGGTGAAATGATGCCGAAATGATTGCAGAGTACAAGGAGAGCGCCGCGTTAACCCTTTCACCACCCAAGGCCGCATTTCGCAGACTCCGCACGCACAAAGCTAGAACACTTAGACTACAGCACAGTTTCATCCCCAAATCCATCACTCTAAGCAATCTGTAGGTACATCCACGCATACCCAAACCTAACTCCTCCCCCCTATCCCCCTTTACCTGTGCAATCAGTAGGAATGGAGCTTGTTGATTTTAGAGAAGTGATTATATTGTGTTTCATTTGGTGGTGAACATGGACATACTGGGATTGTTGTTACTGAGTGTTTACCCACTAATTATTTTATTATGGTAGACTTTAATTATGCAGCGTGTGTAATAATGTGCAATAATGTACTGAGACGTTTGTACAATAAGTAGTGAGGGTTAGGACTAGGTTGAAACACACGTATTATGTATGCATTTGTAGAGGTGGGTGTGAATGTATAAGTGCCGCTCAGTTCAGTCCATAAAAGATGTTTGTGTGAGATGTGTAAGAGTTATGTGTAAAGATTTTGTAGTGTTTACTTTATCCATTTGGAATTTGTAGCTGTGCAAGTGCAGGGAGAAAATGTTCATAATTATGCTATAATGTTTTTATGTCTTGTTTGTACTATTTGTTATACATGTACCACAACCGAATTTCTCTTTTCGAGATAATAAAGTACTCTTATTCTTATTCTTATTCTTATTTTAGAGGTATCACCTAACAACCATGTACCAGTTGCAAGAGTTGGATCGACCATGATAATTCAAGGGCAGGGCCAGATTAGCTGGCACTACCCTTGAATTATCATGGTCGAGGTAAGTTTTGCTATGCTGTGTCGGGATTAAATTTTTAATAAATTGTGTTGTACCCGTCTTTTCTAAGCGTGTTTCTTTCTCCGTTGGGTACTTCTTTGCATATTACACGCTTGGCAGTCACTGGTCGGGATTAAATGCGTTATTGTCGATACATACCGTACGATACATACTGCTGGGTAACTTTCGCAACAACAACAACAAAATCATCGGGGGTATCTACGACTGATGCCCGCCTGTGAGTTTTGTCGAGTGCAGCCACATCGGGCGGAAACATTAAAGACAAAGACCTGCAGTTCCAGGCCAGACCCAAGTGTCGGCATCACTGACAAACGCAGACACATCGCTCTCAGTATGCTCCCAGTTGTCGCGTTTAAAGCACTGGCTGACGAATATGCAGACTTGGCAAAACAACCTCAGTTCTTGGGATTTGGTGGATCTATATTTTACGGCCCGTAGTCAGTGACTGAGGAGTCTAATACCGTCCTTATACGCAAAGTTCATCGGGCTGAAGTCAGCCGCAGTGGGCCCGCGCACGACTGTGCGCGGGCCCACTGCGGCCGACTTTGGCCCGATGGCCTTTTGCGTCAGTGCTGGGACCCCAGGTTCGAGCCGGTTCCACTACGGGAGGTGGATCGACAGTGATGAAGGTGGTACCAGATTGAGCTGAGTCTGGACAGGCGCCAAGTCGGCCAAGCTGTTTCTTTACAGACCGTCATGTTCTGTTTGTCTTGATGCCGTATAGAAAGGGACAGTCACGTTACTCTTGTGCGAGCTGAGCAACAGTGGTCAGTCCAGAAATTGGTCAGCCCCTCCGCTCGAAAGCTGTATGCATAGCTCTAAGGCCAAAAGTCTCAAGTCAGGGTTGGCGCCGGTCTTAGTCTGCAGCTATCCATCTTTCCATTCATCCATTCGTCCGTCCATTCGTCCGTCCATCCATCCCTCCATCCATGCATCCACCCATCCATCCATACATACATGCCTGACTTTATTTTATTTAAGTATTAACTTGTTGAAACAATGCAAAACCAGGCACGAATTCTGACGTATCTTCTAATCTGGTGTTGCCGATGTGGTCGGTATCAGATCCTAGTTCCAGCTAGATTCGTATTGTAGCGTGCCGAGAGCGAATATTCTCATCTCCCCATTCAGCCCGTCAGTCCTGTCTGCAAGAGGCACAGATTCTCATGAGCTCCTGCGGCAGCAGGGGCTCATGGATTCTATGCCTCTTGCAGCAGCTGTAGAGAGCCGCCAAATGTTCATCTCGACGAGGAAAATTACGTCGCGGTAATATTTGATCGTCAGTAGGACCAGCTTGATTTGGCTTCTACCGCGCCAAAACTGAATGTAGGCCGTTCGCAGTCATTCTGTCAAACTCCTCTCTTTAGCAAGAGGCATAGATTCTCATGAGCCCATGCAGTTGCAGGGCTCGTGAGAATCTATGCCTCTTGCAGAAAATGGCTCAATCTTTTCATTTACATCGCCTGAACGGGGAAGTTTTCTGGGTTTACAATCCAGCTCTCCCGTGCCAATAGTGAATGGATGGTGCGACCGGAAATGAATTATTTTCCCAAGCACCGCCCGGTGTCACAGTTGATTTTAGGACTTCATTTGGTAGTCACCGGCCGACCCGGCCCCCATCCCATGCGCTGCTGTATGGCGGGTCTTTTAACGCCGAAGGTTTGCAGTTTGCCGTAGGACTGAATCGCTGACCAGAAATGGGTGCGATCGGTTGTCGTAGGCCATCAATTTGTTTTGCGCAGCGCAGCAGTCGTGCTGAATTAGTTTGATTAGTTTGAGTATGGTGTGTCCCGGGGAGATGGATCGACCACGACATTTCAAGGAGTAAAGCGGGATGCGCTTGGCTTGACATTAACGTCAGGTCTGTTCTGCGGAGGCAAAAGGCGTCAATCCAGACCAAAAAGGTGACTGCCAAGCGTGTAAAATGCAAAGAAGAACCCTAACGGAGAAAGAAACACGATTAGAAAAGACGGGTACAACACAATTTATTAATATTTCGGGTAAATACCCATTGTCAAAATAGACAAACAAACAGAGAGATCAGCCGCTACTTATCTTCCACATTCCTTCTGCGAATGAAGATAAGTAGCGGCTAATCTCTCTGTTTGTCTATTTTGACAAAGGGTATTTACCCGAAATATTAATAAATTGTGTTGTAACCGTCTTTTCTAAGCGTGTTTCTTTTCTCCGTTGGGTACTTCTTTAAAAGGCGTCAAGTCCATTTTTTGTGAAAAGCGAGATTTTCACTGCAGTACAATGAAAATCTCGCTTTTCACAAAAATGTTCTTACTGACTATGTGTTGCCTTCCCTAGGGCAGACTGTCTTCAGCTATCACCGTTGGATCTACCCCCAGCACAGAATGGTCGATGAAATGAAATATGCACTATTTCCCGTAGTAAATTGAAAGGAGTCTGACGGAGGAGTGTGGGAGGCAGAGTACATTCACATGCACAAATCATGCAATCTCCTTCGTCTGCCTAACACACACACACACACACACACACACACACACACACACACACACACACACACACACACACACACACACACACACACACACAGTGTTCTGTCAAGAAGCATGGCTTATTCTGAGCGTCCAGCGACTACAACGGTCGGTCTTTGTATCCATCCGGCCGTACGTACGTTTCCTGCCAGTGGGCCGGATTTTGGACTTCACGTATCGGCCAGACCTTGGTCAAGATCAAAGAAGTACCCAACGGAGAAAGAAACACGCTTAGAAAAGACGGGTACAACACAATTTATTAATGTTTCGGGTAAATACCCTTTGTCAAAATAGACAAACAAACAGAGAGATTAGCCGCTACTTATCTTCATTCGCAGAAGGAATGTGGCAACATTCTATTGTATATTGAGAATATTGAGTTGCCACATTCCTTCTGCGAATGAAGATAAGTAGCGGCTAATCAAACAGAGAGTTTGTCTATTTTGACAAAGGCTATTTACCCGAAATATTAATAAATTGTGTTGTACCCGTCTTTTCTAAGTGTGTTTCTTTCTCCGTTGGGTACTTCTTTGCATTTTACACGCTTGGCAGTCACCTTTTTGGTCTGGATTGCTTGGTCAAGATCGATTTGTGTCAATGCTTAAATGATATCTCATGTTTTCTTTGCATTAAGTAGATCTTTCTAGCAGCGAAAGTTTTCCAACTGCAAGAGGCATAGATTCTCATGAGGCCTCCTCCCCCCCCCCCCTCAAGCAGGCTGCACTGAGGGGCTCACGAAGATCTATTCCTCTCGCTCGCATCATAAGCGGCGTTGGACGTTTAGAAAGTGGAAGAGGATAGCAGTTCAATCGTTGTAGAACTAGTGAAGATGTTTCGATAGGTACTGTCCCAGTGCGCCAAAGGATATCGGACCCGACGTCGGTCGCTGATGGCCCGCGCAGGGCCGTGCGCGGGCCAACAGCGGCCGACGCCGGCCCGATGCTCTTTCAGTCGCGCGCTAGGCTTCCTCTCGGGCAGATGAAACAACCCATCTCTGCATGGAGGCGCAGGCGTATCTAGAATCCAGTTCACACATTATTGAGTCCCGCCCAGCAAGTAAAGGCCATCGGGCCGACGACCTTTTGCGCACTGGACATTCGCCTTGCGGGAGACCATAATATGTATAGTAAATTTTGGATATAACAAATCGGCAGGGGATTCGAATTTTCTTGTAAATTATAGCCGAAGTCAGTGTGTTACGGGCGAATAAATTTGTGGAAAAACTACCGTTTGGTCCTTTGAAAAAAAAAGTGCTGCTGTATCGGACTTCTGTTACATCCGACATTGTTATGAGCGAAGTCGACTGTTCCTTACGGCATGATTTACATCCGTGTTCCCCAAATCGACTGGGAATTGTTGTGTGGATCACAAACCACGATGATGTACAATGCCTTGGTTTAGATTATGTCGATACAGCCGAGCCTAGTGGATTGACACCGACAGCACAACACTCAATGCCAGATTAGTTGGTGTGCGGCGGCTCCCAAGCATTAGACTAGCTAATTAGGTACTACTACCCTTGGGTTTTCACGGTCGATGCCTCTACTGCAAATGAGCAGACGGTTCTTGGAGCTTGGAAATTGCAGGGGCTAGTTGGCACGAGTGAGCTTAATCCTGCGCAGGCCACTCACAGTGTAGCGAAGCACCCTGATGAGTAGCTTGTGCAAGAGTAGTAACCCTTTGGCTGTAGGTACTGCTTTTTGTCGCGATGATTCCTTAACTCATTGTACCCCAAGACCGAAATCCCCAAAGTTTGACGTTTGTCCTCTGAAGACTGCATTGCAGTGCAGGACACAGATCGACCATGATAGTTCAAGGGTGATGCCAGAATAGCTTGGCGCCTATAGGCGCCAAGCTATTCTGGCATCACCCTTGAACTATCATGGTCGATCCTTATCTTGCTGTGGTGTGTCTGGCGTACAATGAGTAGGGGATCATCGCGGCAAAAAGCGCTACCGACAGTTAAAGGGTTAAGGTCTTCACTCATGCAACGAAGGGCAGGGCCACCCACTATCAATGTCCCTTACCGACAATACGGCCAGAATGACATGCGATGATTCATCATGTTTACAGCACTGTACCCATTCTGCGTTCTGTCGATCCGCTTATATTCATTCCGTCTGAAAGAGGCCTAGATTCACATCAGCTCCTTGCAATCTGCGGTCGACGTCATCAGCCTACGGAACTTTTTGCTTTCTATGTGGGTTATTGGTTGTTTTTCAACTGGTATCATGGTTTGAGGTAAAATTAGCATCGACGTGTTGGTCTTTTGGTGTGAACGCTCTTTTTGCACTGTACGTACTACGCTTTAGATTTTGTCCAGAGAGAGAGAGAGAGAGAGAGAGAGAGTCATGACTGTGTGTATGGGGTGGGGAGGGGGGGGGGCGGGAGGGGTGCAGGAGTGGGGCAATCTGACCGCTTCAGTATTGATGTTTTTGAAGTGTCCGATCCCGCTGTGGATGAAATCAGCGTCGAACAGAGTTTCTGTTGGTGCACGCGCTCTGCACCTCGATGGAGAGAGAGAGAGAGAGAGAGAGAGAGAGAGAGAGAGAGAGAGAGAGAGAGAGAGAGAGAGAGAGAGAGAGAGAGAGAGAGAGAGAGATTCAATGATTCAATGAAGCTTTATTTATCAACGGTTGAGGCATTGACATCGTCACAGACATAGCCATTTTTCAAACCTGCCGTTGCTACAAAACTACGAGACAAAATACAAAAAAAAACTAAGTATATAGTTAAATGTAAA
This sequence comes from Semisulcospira habei, assembly GCA_036245525.1. Lineage (NCBI taxonomy): Eukaryota > Metazoa > Mollusca > Gastropoda > Semisulcospiridae > Semisulcospira > Semisulcospira habei. The sequence goes on along the minus strand of BTPG01000008.1, from coordinate 84,829,574 downwards.
TGAAACTGACAAAAACATTGCTAGTTTAGGGAAAGAAAGTCCCATGACAATCTCACACACCTAAACTGACACACACACACACACACACACACACACACACACACACACACACACACACACACACACACACACACACACACACACACACACCATCACACACAGAGTTTGTAATTGGGAGCATACAGAGAGAGAGAGAGAGAGAGAGAGAGAGGGGGTGCGGGGTGGGGGGTGGGTGGGACGCGTCTCTCAGTCAGTTGAAATACTTGGAGAGGAGACGGGCGCCGCCAAGTTCGCCTAAGCCCATTGAAAGGACTGATGGACAAGCAACAGAATAAGAATAACATGCCGGATCGGTCGGGGCCCGGATCACCAACGACCGCGCACCCCATTGGAGGTCTCCAGGGTGGGGGCGACAAGTGTGTTACTGGAACCAAACCCACCATCAAGCTGCCCACGCAAGGAATAACTATCGGAACTTGGAACGTTCGCACACTCTACCAGTGCGGCAAAGTGAAGGAACTCACCCACGAGTTGAAGCGCTATCGCTGGGACATTGTAGGACTTGCAGAAGTTCGATGGACAGGCTTCGGAGAAACAACAACAGATGAAGGCCATAAAATCTGGTTCAGCGGAAAAGAAACCAAGGACGAACATGGCGTAGCTTTTATCGTAAGGAAAGAGGTGGCTGGAACTGTCATCAGCTGCACCCCTGTGTCAAGCAGACTAATCTCCATCCGCATCTCCGCCCGACCGCACAACATCACTATCATTCAAGTATACGCTCCAACAGCAGATCATGATGATGAAGAATTAGAAGAATTTTACGAACAACTGGACAACATCATCAAGAAAACACCTAAGAAAGACATTCTGACTGTCCTCGGTGACTGGAATGCAAAGATCGGCCCTGACGCCTACCAACAATGGGCAGGAACAGCTGGCAAGTTTGGCCTTGGAGAAACAAACGACAGAGGCCTGCGACTTTTAGAGTTCGCACAGAGTCACCGTCTCACCGTTGCTAATACCCTCCATCCACACAAGAAGTCAAGAACAGTGACATGGCAATCGCCAGGAGGCCTGGTCCATAACCAGATTGACTTCATCTTGCTGCCTCGACGATTCAAATCCAGCATTAACAAAGCACAAACGAGGTCCTTTCCTGGCGCTGATATTGGCAGCGACCACAACCTCGTCCTTACTAGCCTCAAGTTGAAGCTGGCATTGAAACGAGATAGCAAGAGCCCTCGCATCAGATTCGACCTCCAGAAGCTAAAAGACCCGGAAGTAGAAGAGCTCTTCCAAGCCCAGGTGGGAGGCAGATTTGCAGCCTTGGCTACTTTGGACTGTGACGTAGACACCCTTGCTGGAAATATAAAAGAGGTGTTACTTTCTACAGCAGAAGAAGTGCTGGGGAAGCAGAGGAAGCGCAAACAGCCCTGGGTCACCGATGACATCCTCGATCTCTGTGATGAGAGGAGAGCCTGGAAGAAAAAGAGAGGCCAAGACCTCACATCAGCAAACAAGTACAGACTTGTCAACAAGAAGATCAGGAAGAGGATGAAAGAAGCCAAAGAAGATTGGATTGAAGACCAGTGTTGTAGCGTGGAAGAGGGCATGGCAAACGGCAACAGCAAGAAGGCTTATGAAACGCTAAGGACCCTCACCAAGACTCAACAGCGAACAGCCACAGTCATCGAAGACAGCAGCGGCCAACTCCTTACGGAAAACACTGCTGTACTAAACAGATGGACTGAGTACTGCCGAGACTTGTATAACTACAAGGCTGAGCCAGACACCAGCATCCTCCAAAACAACCAGGCTGGGGCCAGGAAGGCTGAAGACCTGCCAGTGTTAGCTGAAGAGGTGGAAGCAGC
>BTPG01000008.1:84752700-84822700 GCA_036245525.1 Semisulcospira habei | reverse complement strand
TCTTTCTTTTTTTTTTTTTTTTACACGTGAAGGAAGTTGAGAAAGTTTGAGTCTGTGATTGAGTTGGGGCAACCGTTTTGTCGATGTCAATGTTCATGGGTTCACTTGGCGATCATATTCCCTATCTCATGCATCTACTGAACGTCTGATAACCTGCTCTTTCTTAGGGACACACACGTCCACGTTCTCTAGTTAGCAAAACGTATGAGAGGGCATGGAACCCTTCACATGCTGGAGCACTTTTGAAAACATATTAATCATTCTGTATGCATTTGTGTGTCTCTTATTTGCTCGGCTTTGGGGAACGACAATAACAACCCTCTTTCAGAACACTCATTTTAATCGCGTAATCATTACCTCTAAACTCTCAAAACTAAATGACTTCCATTCTGTAGAATGGAAGTCATTTTGTTCTGGGAGTTTAAGAGTTAGGAAGCAAGAATTTTGAAAAGTTCATGTTGAGTTTCCAAATCTTGAAGGCTCGGTACAGACGAGAATCGTTCGATAAAAGTAAAGTCTCTTCGCTGTTTTTGTACTGGAGATTGAGGGTCCATATCTCATCGTCTGCTGATTAAACTTATTCGAGACGTGCCGCGTACGGATACCGCATGCCGCACGGCTAGAAAAAGTTAAAGATACTCTCCTATAACGATTGAGGAAAGCAATAATGGGACGCAGTCAGACTCGGCATGCAAAGTATCGATCTGACATTTAGGCGCTGCGCTAGTTGTCACCTCCCTACAACTATCATGGTCGATCGGCTCCTGATTGAAATGTAATGTAGACTTCAAAGGGCAGCTCCCAAATTTCGCCATTTCAGTCGAGCTCAGTGCCTGCCCAACGCGCAAAAGGCCATCGGGCCTACGTCAGCCGCCGTTGGCCCGCGCACGGCCGTGCGCGGGCCAACGGCGGCTGATGTAGGCCCGATGGCCTTTGGCGCACTGGGTGGGTCTTCAAGAGCCTTTGAATGCTGCAGACGTGCTTACTGCAGATGGACGCGGCCGTTCGCTGCAGCAGTGCGTCTTTGCCATTGATCCCAACATCTCAGTAAACACTGAGTGTATGGCACGTGCAAGGTCGCGCATGTGCGGCATATGGGAGCTAAACTTCTTGATGTTCAGGGTTTGGTACGAATGGGCCGTTGTGCTGCACATTCAGCGCCTATTTGAGTGCCGTTTTGGCAGCTTGCTCAGAGGCAGAACACAGGCTCAGAAGCAATATCATTAACCCTTTGGCTGCCGATAGCGGTTTTTGAGCCAAAAGGGTTGGCTAGGAAATTCCAAACAAAAAAAAAAAAAAAAAAAAAAAAACTGAAAAAAAAACACACGCTTAGAATGGACGAGTACTGACAACTGACACAGTTGTGTTGCTGGTGCTTGGCCTGTCTACGCGTGTTTCCTTCTTGGCCGTGGGGATTTCTTTGTGTTTTACGCGTTTGGCTGGTCTGGCCTCGGTGATTACGTCAGAGAAGGTAAAGGTCGATCTGTTTGAGCCGCTGCAGGGCTGGTGGGGTTAGTGATGATCAGTGTCACTTTCAGAGGGTGTTGATCTGTTTGGCACGGGGGCCAGTTGCATGAGTGAGCTTAGGAGCACCTTGCTTAGTGGCTGGCGCAGGACTAAGCTCGCTCGTGCAATTGACACTATATACAGAAGTGCAGAATTTGTACAGACTGACAAAACCGGCAATGATGGACATAGTTGGAGATTCTGCCTGGTCCAAGGAATTGAGATGACAGTATACAGGACATCGAGCTCAAAATGCCCTTCAAAGTTTGCAAATTAATGTCCAGTTACCAACGTGATGATTTAAACCCACTCCACTACGCACATGCCTTTTCACTCACGTCCTTATGGGTTGCCATTTTCTAATAATTAACCGATTTAACCCCAAGGCCGCATTTACATTTTTTTCGAGAGATCACCTGTAACGACTTAGTACCCGTTGCAGGAGAGGGATCGACCATGGTAATTTAAGGGTAGTGCCAGATTAGCTTGGCGCCTGACGGCGCCAAGCTAGTGTGGCGCTACCCTTGAATTAGCATAGTTGACCTCTCTCCTGCTGTAGTGCGTCGGTACTAAAAGGGTCACGGTACCATCACATGGCGGTCATGTTCCCTATCTCATGCATCTACGTCTGATAACCTGCTATTTCTTAGGGACACACACGTCCAGGTGGACTCGTAACTGGGCACGTCCCGGCCTAAAGGTTATGTGGGTCCGAAATTCATTGTTACGTGGCATGCTCAGTTCTCCACTATAGCTCAGGCATCATGAGTCATCTTTTGTTCAGGTCACTGTTCTTTATAGATAGGGGTGAACCCAGCTCGCTGTAGGTCCTCGGACCCGGCCGCCGGCCGCGGTTGGCCCGCGCACGGCCATGTGCGCGGGCCAACTGCGGCCGACGGTCGGGTCCGAGGACCTTTCGCTAATTGAACTACGGCATTTACTACTGTTTATTTACATGCGAGGTGATCAAACTACAAGGGCGAAAACTGGTCGGTCTCTAATTTACTAATAGGTTGTTGATCCGCGTGTAACGCACGCAGACTTGCCCACAGTCGCACGTACAGACTCTCACGCAACAGACGCATACACCGCCACTGACTGAGACGGGCGCATTCATGCGGTAAAACAAACACACGGGTTCCCTTTCTAAAGTGACTTTATACAATATAAATATACCAAAAAAAAAAAAAAAAAAAACGCTCACACTATCAAGCTATATATATCACATACACATCACAATATCTTTGCCAGGCTAGGTTTTAGTTTCACACTGTCTCCAACCTGTTTGATATTATTGCCTGGTTACGTTGGTCCTTCTCACGTCTAGGCGTAAAAGTCCTTCGTCGTACGCTTCTTCTTGCCGTCCTGTCTCTTTGGCACGGACGTCCTCGTTCTCGTACGGTAGCGCAGTTCTCGCTTTGACTCGGGCGTCTTGGTCCCGGTCAGACTCACTCTCAGTGAAGAGCTGGAGGGATGACCTCACGTTAGGTCCCGCCTGTGACTCGACGTCTCGGCGTCCGTCGTTCCACTCTTTACAAGAACTCTGAAATCTAGGCTTCAGAGTCTTGGAATGCGGGCTAAGGTATCTCGCATAACGTCTGTCCAGAATGACAGTCAAGCCCCGCACGAATATATTACTGCTCTGACAGACACAGCTTTTGCCTAGAACTCACTAAACAGAACTCACCAAACTCCGTGCTAACCATGTCTTAAAGATTTCACGTGAGCAGCAGGTCCCACGGACTATCGGCACAAACAAACCGTTAACAAAAACCGTACCGTACTAACCCTAATGTATGAGCACTATGCACGAGCATAGAGCTTCATCATACCGCGTGACGCCGGTGTGCAGGCTGTGATTTTGGACTTTATGGTTCAAGGCGATAAGGCCCAAACTCATAGACCGGGGGGGGGGGGGGGGGGGGGGGCTTTAGGTCAACTTTGACACGACAAGATACACAAGGATAAATTTTCGCGATTTATGAGAGAGTGCACGCCAATGTAATTTCCGCGTCAGTGTGTGTGTGTGTGTGTGTGTGTGTGTGTGTGTGTGTGTGTGTGTGTGTGTGTGTATGAGACAGCTCGTTTGACCTATACTGATACTCGATAGGGTTTTCAGCCCGCAACTGAACACAAACACAAGCCACGGCTCTGTCTGCAAGTCATGAGGATCTATATCTATTGCTGCACTCATCTCATCCATGTTTCTCAAGCAGACAACTATTGACGCTTAGTTCTCTTCTGACTGCTGTGTCATAAGGTGTGTCGCAAGTATTCATATTTCCACGTAACGGTGTTGTTGGGTTATTTTAGGCTAGCGGCTGTACGCCGCTAACAATGACCACATGGTGCGAACTGTGAATAATAATGTACGGTAGCTTACGAGTGTACTTTGCCGGCTCACTGAGCACAAATACCGAGTGCAGTGAACCGTGTTTACTCACGATATTAATGTCAATAAGTAGTCAATACGGGTTGAAGTTAATTAATGCAGCTGTCGAGCTGCGCGTTTTCACGATGTTATTGACTGCCAGTGAGCACGGATTTCGAGTCTGAAACCACTGCGCACACACCGACGTTCGCGTGAAGAACACAGTTGAAATAGGACACACACACACAAAAAAAACCAACATAAAAACGATAGACACAAAGAACACGTCACAGGTCTAGCAAGAGACATAAACCCTCATGAGCCCCCGCGAATGCGGGGGCTCATGAGGGTTTATGTCTCTTGCAGCTGGGTAGCGTTCGCCTTGCCCCTGCAGTTAAGGGGTTATGTACACTATTTGTTCTTCTTCTTCTAGGCGCTGTCCTAGAGTTATTTTGACAGTAAAGAGAAGAAATAATTAGAGTACTTTTGATCGCATCTTGACAGTTTATTTATCTCCTAAAGCTGCGTGAGGTCAGATTAACAATTGACCCGTTTTACGCACGCACACGCACGCACGCACGTACACGCACGCGCACACAAACACTGACATACACACGCACACAATGCTAATCGACATCATGCATAAAACTACAGGTTTCTATCGTGTGTTAACCCTTTCTGTCGTGTGTTAATCCCTTCATTGTCGGGGCAAGGCGAACTCTGCCCAGCTGCGTAAGACATACATCATTAGAACTCTCCCCCCTCCCCCCTCCCCCTCCCACCCCCTCCCCCCCCCCTCCCCGCCCCCCCCCCCCCCCTCCCGTGAGTCTCTTGTCTGTTGCCAGTCCTATGATTGTCATGTTATTATTTTTGGTCCCATTTATAAATACTCTTGTTTTTTTTTTTTTTTTTTTTTTGTTTGCAAGTGAATGTCAGTCACCGTGCAGTGGTTTCAGACGCAAAAACGTGATCAATGGCAGCGAAGGGGTTAGTAGGCTATTAGCTACAGCAAAGTCACAGAAGGATCTACTTGGAGAGCACCGGCTTTGCTGCACTCTGTCAATAAAAAGCTGAGATATTTTTGCCACCAAAATAACCACCAGCAAAAACACGTTAAAAAAGTTTCTATGGCTGTCTCTTTTCTTCTTGCGTGTGTTAATCGGCCGATAAACAGCTTCAATCTACGACGGTCCCAATGCGGCGCTGAATGTTATCCGGCCGACGTTGGCTTCCGCTGGCCCGCGCACGGCCGTGCGCGGGCCAACGGCGGCCAACCTCGGCCCGAGGATCTTTTGTGCACTGTAGCAGGGTCACACCCCGGCCACTGGGTTCTTTATTAGTGCTTTTCAGTAAAGTAGTCATTCCACAGCCTGAATTGGCATTGTTTGCAGTGTTTTATATATAACAAGAGCATAATAAAAAAAAAAATATTATGATACAAGTACTGAAGAGAAATGCGGCATTCTCCATATATGCGATGAAAACAGTCCTTTAGTTCAAAAGCACTATATACCATCGACCTAGTTTGTCATGGTGTGCTGGTCTGTGAGTTTGGGTCTTTACGGCTTACAGCCGTAAGGTACAAAATCACAGACCAGTGACATACATTTTATTGGGTACAGGGTCTCGTTTGGGAAAAGTGCACCTGTGCTGGTATCTCGATGTACTCTCTCCGTGTACTTTCTATCGTGGAGTAGTCTAAACGGGAATGAAATGTTATTTTTTTTTTTATAGATTAATCATTACAACCGTCACACTGTAACTATGAGTTAGTTAGTTAGTTATTTCGGTCTAACGCCGAGCAGGCAACTACGGCCATCTCACGGCGGCTGAAACTATGAACGCAATCTGATTTCATATGGGTCATACGGTTGAAAAATGCAACACCTGTTCAAATGAAATAGAGTTAAAGAATAGATGTTACTTCGTCTGTCCATTTATCTCCCAACGCCGCAATTCCCGACTTTGAGCGGTGTCATCTAACACTTATAATTCAAGGATAGTGCCAGATTAGCTTGGCGCCTGAAGGCGCCAAGCTAATCTGGCACTATCCTTGAATTATCATGGTCGTTCCATCTCCTGCTGTAGTGTGTTGGGGCTAAATGCGTTAAGCGTCTTGGGGGACGTTAAAGGTGTAAGAGTGGAACTGCTTGATACTACATGTATACAGATAATTTAAAAGTAACAAGAGTAGTTTTTATGATGAGGGTATCACTGTATTGTCGGACTAATTCTGTTCTAGGCAGTAGCTGACACATCACGCTAAAAAACAAACAAACAACAACACACAAACAAACAAACAAAGAACCAGCCAGCCAACCAACCAAACTTATGTAACACGGCGAAATGTTTATCCGTACTCAGCGACACTGGAATTCGCTTTCGCACTCATTCGTCTTAGTTTATTTTGTGTATACATTTAGCACTGTCTGAAGGGATGCAGATGCCTCAAATTTGTACTTCTTCAAGTCTGAGCTGATAAAGTCCATGTAACCGTCACCGCCGGTAAACATCACGTACACCACGTGGCGTACAAAACACGTCATCAAAGTGCAGCTTTTTTTTATTTCTTTTTTTTTTTTTTTTATAAAATCTGTGTAGTACCATGGTCCTTATACTTTGCCGACTCTATCTGTCTGCAAGAGGCATAGATCCTCATGAGTTCCGCGGGGGACTCATGAGGCTCTATGCCTCTTGCTTCCGAAATCTAGCCTTGGTTGCCTGCTGGGCGTTAAACCCAAATAACTAACTTGCTTCCGAAATCAGTTACTCCATTGAATAACTAGATTGAGATGGTACCATATTTTGAGCCAATTCTTTTGATCATTTCGCAAATTTCGTGGAAATGGTTTCCCCACTCTTTTGTATTGCTCAATTTACATCTATGTTTCTCAGTTGGCAGAGATAATAAGACATTTTTTTCTGCGATTTCTTGGGTTGTCCCCTCCTCGTTCATCATTGCAAGCGTCTCGTGCGATAGGTGCGAGTGTGTTTACACTGAGCGGAACAAACCACAAGTAATGGCCTTTCTTTTTCCCTTAGATCTTGAAGTATTCTAAGCCACCTCCGAACAAAGCGATTTCGCGGTGTCAGAGGGACGTTGGCAAACTCAAGTGTTAGGTTCTGTCGAGTGCAAGAGGCATAGATTCTCATGAGCCCATGCATTTGCAGGGGCTCTTGAGAATCCTTGCCTCTTGCTGGTGCGTCGGTCGGCTGCGGCTGCTTTCGTCTTGGAGTCACACGTGGTCATTGTGGTTTGAGCCAACGCTTTCTCGGAGGGCCGGGCAAGTTGACAAGCCGTGCTCTCTCTCTCTCTCTCTCTCTCTCTCTCTCTCTCTCTCTCTCTCTCTCTCTCTCTCTCTCTCTCTCTCTCTCTCTCTCTCTCTCTATCTCCAGAGCCTATCACGTTCCATCTTCAAAAGGTATAGCCCCTCATCTGGCAAGTATCAGCTGCATTTGCGTCTTTCATTTCTCAGGCTTAGGGAGCTCTTTCAAGGCCGGGCGAAATTTGGTCTTTTGCTGAGATGACAAAATCTGGTCTCTCTCTCTCTCTCTCTCTCTCTCTCTCTCTCTCTCTCTCTCTCTCTTTTTCTAACTGTATTAAACAAACACGCACCCCTTCGTGAGAGAAGGGTTAAATCAAACACTCTTCCTCCATGGTTAACCCCAGAAATAATGCAAGCGATGGCGCTCAGAGATGATCTGCGTAGTCGAAAACTATTTCCTGAATTCAAGCAACAACGTAACCGTGTTAAGTACATGATCAGAGAGGCAAGGAAAAGGTTAATCCGTGACACAGTGAAAGACAGTAAGGATACTTCCACTATCTGGCGCCTATTAAACACTCTAACTAAAGGCTGCCCTGGCACTTCAACAACCATTCCCAGCAGTCTTACTGCAGAAACTTTTAATAATCATTTTCTTTCAGTCGCTGAAACTCTAAATGCCTCAATTAATAGCAGTAAGTATGAATGTTCTAATTTGCTTTCTGAATTCTGTAAACACAGAACAGAGGACACAGACCCCTTCAGCATTCCCTTGCTATCAGTTCATGAGGTGGGTTTGCTCATTAGTAAACTACCAAATAAAAAGTCTTCGGGGCCTGATGACATCAGCCCCCAAATACTTAAGTTATCCCTGCCGTACATAGTAGAGTCTATTACGTACATTTACAACCTTTGTATCAAACAACATACTTTCCCTAACAAACTAAAATACGCTAAAGTCATTCCACTTCCAAAAACTAAAGATCGTTCTGACCCTAACAACTATCGACCGATTTCATTATTATCAGTTCTATCAAAGCCGCTTGAAAGGCATGTCCACAAACGCCTGCTTGCCTACTTAGAAAACCGCAAGCTCCTGCACCCCTTTCAATCCGGATTTCGCCCACAACACTCGTGCCACACTGCACTCACGCGCCTCGTTGACGCATGGCTCCATGGTATGAACAAATCCCAGATAACAGGTGTCGTTTACTTAGACTTTAAAAAGGCCTTTGACCTAATCGATCACACCACTCTAATGACAAAGATTCAGAAATACTTGAATAGTACAGAAGTAGTTGCATTTTTTAAATCATACCTAACTGATCGTAAACAAAAAGTTCTAGTGAATGGATCTTACTCTTCTCTAAAAGATATAAAGTATGGAGTTCCCCAAGGATCCGTGCTTGGTCCCTTATTATTTTGTCTATTCATCAATGACCTGCCACTTCATATAACTTGCAAGAACGTACAATGTGATCTTTTTGCTGATGACACTTCCATTCATATGACTAACAAAGATATACAAGTAATTTCTTCCAACTTGCAGCATAGTCTTGATGAAGTGTCTGAATGGTGTCACAGGAATTCTATGATTGTTCATCCAATTAAAACCAAATCTATGATAATCGCCACTCGTCAAAAACACCAGTTGGCACCCCTGTTACTTAACCTTTTATTAAAGGGCAGGCAAATAGAACACGTTAATGAACACCGCCTACTAGGGATTGCAATTGACAGTCAGCTTAAGTGGAAGGCTCATACGGACACTCTATGCAGAACGGTAGCCAAAAATCTTTTCATGTTGTCCAAACTGAAATATTACACCGACTCGGACACGCGCAAACTATTCTATAATGCTCACATACGTTCTCATATTGATTACGCGTCAACGGTGTGGGATGGATGCAGTGAAGTCCACTTGAAGAGACTCAACTCGTTACACAGAAGGGCAGCAAAGTTAATCCTTCCTGACCCACGACTCACAACAGAAGAAAAACTCGCCAAAATAGGATTTCTGCCGCTGCAAGACCACTTCAAATACAATAAGGCTATTTTTATGTTCAAAGTGTGGAAACAGAAAATACCAGAATATATCACAACTCTTTTCTCTAAGTCGGAATCTAGGCTTGGTAATATTAGGCAACTTTTCTTAGTCCCCAAAACAAGAATTGATATATACAAATCTAGTTTGTCATTCGCGGGAACGCAGACTTGGAACACGCTTCCTGATTATGTAAAATCCGCTTCCTCTCTAGCCCGTTTCAAAATCAGTCTCTTCAAGCACTTCTCGAAGCAGTCGTAATCATTTCGTTGTGAAATATATACTGCCCTGTAACCCTGATTATGTATGCTCCCAATTACAAACTCTGTGTGTGATGGTGTGTGTGTGTGTGTGTGTGTGTGTGTGTGTGTGTGTGTGTGTGTGTGTGTGTGTGTGTGTGTGTGTGTGTCAGTTTAGGTGTGTGAGATTGTCATGGGACTTTCTTTCCCTAAACTAGCAATGTTTTTGTCAGTTTCATTTACATTTAACTATATACTTAGTTTTTTTTTGTATTTTGTCTCGTAGTTTTGTAGCAACGGCAGGTTTGAAAAATGGCTATGTCTGTGACGATGTCAATGCCTCCACCGTTGATAAATAAAGCTTCATTGAATCATTGAATCATTGAATCTCTCTCTCTCTCTCTCTCTCTCTCGTGTACACTGGCCCCAAGCGCAATCCCCCGGTGTCCAGTGTCAATATTGGATGAGAGATAAGCGGTTTGAGGGCTATTGTTTCCCGTACAATGAGAGTACCCATTATATATCAGCTGCCTGTTTTCAATCCGACCAAAGGCTATTATTTGCACGTGGACACTGTATCTGTAAGTGGCATAGATTGTCATGCGCCCCTGCAGGCGCAGGGGCTCGTGGCAATCAATACCTCTTGTTTATATAGAGAATCATAGAAATGTGTATGTTTTTCTCTGCACGAAAACAGATATAGCCTGAACTATACGGGCGTTGCCAAACTGTATAATAGTTGTTGCCACACTATGGAACTTTTGTCAAGTGCATTAACTGTGCCTGAGGTACGAAATACCCACATTTTGGAGTTATATTGAGGACTGCATTACAATTCAGGAGACAGACCGACCAAGGTAGTTCAAGGGTGTTGGCAGAATAGCTTGGCGCGGTGGCAGAATACAAGCTATTCTGCCACCACCCTTGAACTATCATGGTCGAGCCATATCTTGCTGTGGTGTGTCGCGGGGCAGACTGAGTAAAACCGCTACGATGCTTACGCGCGCGTGCGTATGCGTTTCAAGATGCCGTGTGTTAATTCTCGTTGCTGGGGCAAGAAGAAATGCCGGGAACTTTAGATGGGTGTCTTCGTACCTGATGATAAGGCGGAGTTTATATCCGTTTTCCCAGAAACAATTGTATTATTAGTAGACAAACAAAAAATAGACAGTTTCAAACTCACGCAGCTGATAGTTACCTGGGCGTCAGACAGTTTCGCTAAACATTTTGAAACCTCGAGTGTGTGAATTATACATTTTACATGACGTGGAAAACAACTAATTTGTTTCACGACAACCCAGCAAGGGACCACGCCGCTTTTGATAAATTGTACATGGGTATTACTGAATTTACGAGCAGGAGGACTAGATCCTCACAGAGCCCACTCACAAACCAGACAGGTGAGGCTAGCGCTGGCAGAGTTGTATACCAAGGAGAATTGCTCAGCGCTGGATAGACAAACAGTTAGATCCCCTGCCCCCGCCTATCAGGCACCCAATCGCCAGCCCAGAGAGAAATACACAAGTTTAGAGCAAGACGATCATCTACATCCTCAAAAAGGATGCATCAGGTCTCGCTTATAACCGTCTTATGATCGTCTTGCTCTATACTTGTGTATTCCTCTGTGGGCTGGCGATTATTGGGTGCCTGATAGGCGGGAGCAGGGGATCTAACTGTTTGTCACAGAGCCCAGTAATTTGTGGGTGCCAGTTAGGACCTATGTTTCTTTTCACATGACCTTTTTTTTTTTCTTTTTCTGTTCAACATTCCTTTCGGGACCCAGGAAACCCCCGGCCGTTGCTTAAGTTAAGATCTTCGAATCAAACGTAAGTTTGTCATTGTCCTCACACAAACCCTAGCGGCCTTCTCCAATCGAGGAACACTTAACCCTACCCTTCGAAGAAGACACAGATGCACACGAGCCGCAGGGGTGCATGATATGCTGGGTATCGTGGAGACGAAAAACAATATTTGTCATTGCCGAGAAAACGTGAACACGATCCAACCGCAAGAGGCATAGATCCTCATGTGCCCCCGCGACTGCGGAGGCGCATGAGGATCTATGCCTCTTGCTGAGACCAACTTGTATCCATGTTTCTTGGACAGTTCAGTGTAGCTTTTGGTTGTTCAGTGAATAAACAAATAACCCCTTACGCATTGGGTCTCTCCCCGTTCACCAATCGTGATCTAAAATTCAGTTTGCCGCAAGTTTCTTTTAACTTTCTTCCATACGACAATGAAAAACATACCCCCATCCGTCTCCCTGCGCTTATTGGACACTTTGCAATGTTGCCTGCTGTCACGGTCAGGTCTTGCTGCATGGCTTCCATTAGAGTCTTCTAGTCTAGTACCGTCAATGTGTTTCCTATCACAGATTTGTGTGCATAATGACACTCGCTCGCCTGCCCTGGCTGACTTCGAGAACGTTGGACGACATGCAGTGTCCAACACACTACAGAGTCCCGCAAATTAATGGCGTTGAAAACCGCAAATCGTAAACCGGCCCTAGTCGTGTAAATAAATCATACGCCGCTGCCGCTGAGTGCACGATAATTAAAGCTGATGCCAAGTTTAACTATTCGCGGGTAGTGCATGTTTCCTATTTAGTCTATTTGCACAGCAGGGCGTGCGAGAGGTTTAGTGGTCAGTCCTCCACTAACACAAGGAGATGGCCGGCCGGCCGCAAACAGGAGAGGTCACAGAGGACACAGATCCCTAGTAAACGTTTTATGGTCAGCGCCCATCAAATTAACTCCTTACGCCCTGAGGATGAAATTGTCAAATGTTTGTAGATATCCTGAGGTCTATACCACAGTTCAGGAGACAGATCGACCATAATATTTCAAGGTTGGTTTCAGAATAGCTTGGCGCCTACAGGCGCCAAGCTATTCTGACACCAACCTTGAAATATCATGGTCGATCCACATCCTGTCGTAGTCTTTCAGGGACTCATGGGTTAAAGAGATGGCCAACGACTGAGGAGCGAGCACGTCTACGTGCAGAGGACGTAGATCCTCACGCGCCTCTACATGCTGCAGACACTAACTTGCTTATCAAAACCTACACTGTACACATTTTAAGACGCGACAGCGTTGATCAGATAGTATATTTGCCGTCGTATACGTATTATTTAGTCCCTTCACTGCCGAGATAAAAGTGAACGAGATCTCATTGCAAGAGGCGTAGATCCTCATGAGCCCCCTTTACAGCGGGGGGGGGGGGGGGGGGGGGGGGGGCTCATGAGGATCTATGCCTCTTGCTGAAAACCGCTTCGTGCCCATGTTTTTTGGGACAATTGTGGCTTTTGGTCTTTCACAGAACACAGATTTCAGAGACAGAATGTATGTCCGTTGCTTTGTACAGTTTGGCACGCATTTTAATGTTTATAATACAGATATAACGGGGTAGAAAGATCCAGCACTGTTCGTAAGAAAACGTCGTCCGTACTGGCCTTCTTTTACCAATGAAGTTTAAGTTGTAGAACCAGTGTTGTTTCATATGCGATTTTGATCTCAGTTGCCTGTATGTGCTTTGATTTAAATCTGATATGTATCAATACCGTTAAGTTTTATTTGAACACTGGATGCGTCAATGAATTTGTGTTCATGTGTCTGTAAGAGATGTTTATCTTTGGATGTTATTGTTTGTATGTATGTAATCATCATATCTCTCCTCCATACCCCGATCGGGGTGGGTGGGTGGGTTGGGGTGGGGGGGGGGGGGGGGGTAGGGGGCACGAAAGGAAATAAACATCTTTGAATCTTGAATCTAATGATCTAGAAACAATCTTGTCTTTAGAAAAGATCTTATATGACGTGTGTTTAGTCTAGTTTAAAAAGAAAACGTGGGAGATGACGGGGTGTTCAGTCTACGACTTTAAGAGGTCCTCCGCTTCGTTATTGGTACTGGACGCTCACTCATTCACTCTAAGCTGACCGTAACTGACGCAGTCAAATTTTCACTTCCAGTTCTCATTTCAGACTAGTGTACTAAGCACTACGTAAGTGTACAAGTCGCAGGAGGTGGATCGACCTTGATATTTCAAGAGCTGATCAGGCACAACACTTGAACTATCGCGGTAGATTTTTCTACCGCACTCAGCTTCTGGAGGGAAAACATGACGGTCGTGATTGTTCAGTTCAGCGACACGACTCGTGGTTGTTTTTATCATTGTCCTTGGCGTAGAGATGCCAAGCAAGATCAAGCACTGCCCTCGAACTCTCACGGTCGATTTAATCCATCTCCCCCACGCACTGCGCCAGCCGTGGAAGCAAAAGAGATAATCTAATGGTTGGGAAATTTTCGGTTCACTTAACGCACCGACACGACTCGCGGTTATTTTGGTTATTTTTCTTGGCGCGTTATTTCCAGCGTGAGACCGAACACGTAATGATCCTGGCCCCTCACGACTGAGGGGAACGGATATAGATGGTGCCGGTTTGTCTTTTTTTGTAGATAGTCACTTGCAACTGGGGTGACACCATCCTGAATTGTGTAGGATAATCTGTTTTTAGCAGCCACTTTTTTGTTGTTGTTGTTGTAGGAGAAGCCTTAAAGGGGAAATTGTGTCATTAACCCGGGAAAATCTGAACACGACCCACCTGCAAGAGGTATAGATCCTCATGAGCCCCCGCTGTCGCGGGGGCCCATGAGGATCTATGTCTCTTGCCGACACCACTTTGAATCCTGAGACAGCTTTTTGTTGGTCTTGAATTTTTAAAAAAAGATTGCATAAACACAGCGTGCTTCAGATGGCAAAGGGCTAAAGACCTGCCATTAAAGACCATCATTTACGTGGCTACACTGAACCACGTACATGATGTTTTCAGTATAACGACAGGTTCCTAAAGATGGCCGCTCAAAACAGATTCTCCTGTTGGATGCATAGTTTTGTCCGGGCTTGTTTTGCATACCACTGATTTCAAATGTCGGTGTCAACCATAGAGCGTATATATCCCTTTGTATGCGCTCTATGGTGTGAACACGTCTACAAAATCACCTCTGCGGTGGAAATGACGTTAAGTATACAAACACCTTTTCCTCTCAACCAGCCTTAAAGGCCAGTGGCCATATAACAGGTCACGTGTACTCCAGATCGCGCACAATCGTTCGTTCTCCGTCCTGGAGATTTGTTCAGGAAATCTGTGCTGGACTGTTTTTAAAAAAATAGAATTTCGGGCCTATAGAGGGAGACTGCAAGGTCCAAAATCACACACCAGCAGACAAAATGTATTTGGGTGGCGCGAAATGTACTGACGCACACATTTTGGTGTTTTTGTTTGTACGTCGGATAGTTACGACGGAGTAATGTAATGGATCACTACACCGGTAGCTGAGATTATCTTCGCTAATGGATCACTACACCGGTAGCTGAGATTATCTTCGCTAATGGATCACTACACCGGTAGCTGAGATTATCTTCGCTAATGGATCACTACACCGGTAGCTGAGATTATCTTCGCTAATGGATCACTACACCGGTAGCTGAGATTATCTTCGCTAATGGACCACTACACCGGTAGCTGAGATTATCTTCGCTAATGGATCACTACACCGGTAGCTGAGATTATCTTCGCTAATGGATCACTACACCGGTAGCTGAGATTATCTTCGCTAATGGATCACTACACCGGTAGCTGAGATTATCTTCGCTAATGGATCACTACACCGGTAGCTGAGATTATCTTCGCTAATGAATCACTACACCGGTAGCTGAGATTATCTTCGCTAAGTAGCTCTTGTGGGCGGAGGTGAGTGGGTGCTCACTCTTCACTCCAGCAGTACGCCCCTCATCTGCACTAAGAGGCATAGATCCTCATGTGTCCCCGCATTCTGCGGGGACTCATGGGGATCTATAAAGAAGTACCCAACGGAGAAGAAACACGCTTAGAAAAAAACGGTACAACACAATTTATTAATATTTCGGGTAAATACCCTTTGTCAAAATTGACAAACAAACAGAGACATGGGGATCTATGCCTCTTGCTGGTGCAAGTTGTATCTATGTTCCTCGTTGGTGGTCATCGGGGTAAGTACCAATCAGTCACAATGCTGTTCTTTAGCTGTCGTAAAAAAGTGTACGTAAAAGGGCATGTGTGAGTGGACGATTGAAACCTCCATGGCCTCCTCTGTGTGCAGAGCACAGAATTCTTAAGCCCACAGAGCCCTAAAGGCGCCAAGCTATTCTGACAGCACCCTTCAACCATCATGGTCGATGCACATCCTGTCATGAACTGAACTGTCATGGTCGATCTGTCTCATTTCTGAACTGCAGTGTAGACCTACGAGGAAATCTGCAAATTTTTGATAATTTTGTCCTCAGAGCTTAATGAATTAACCCATCGGTTGTGGGTAGCGTTTTTTTTTATGCTGAAGTAGAGTGTCGAAAGGTAATTAAGGGCGCCGGATGCGGCTTATGTCTTCCGACATTCGTGTTTGGAGAATAGATTGCCTCTCGGGCTCCGTTTATGACATAGGGTAGAGGGTGCAAAAATGTGTATCTTCCCTGAACAAACACGAGCACGCGTGTGTCGTAACCACTCAGCAACCTACAGTAGCAATATAAAACGGACGTTTCAAGAGGGTGGCTACACTGGTTAACCCTTTGGCTGTCGGAAGCACTTTTTGTCGAGGTGAAGTTCCTACCGGAATCACCTCGACAAAAAGCGCCACCGAAACGACAAAGGGCGGAATCAACACAACGAGGAAATGCTCTACCGACAGCCAACGGGTCAACGCTAGAAGAAATTCCTTCTCGGACAGGATGAAGTTTAACCCATTCAACCTTTAGCAGCATTACACGATAGTTCAAAAGGTTCGTGCCAGAATAACTTGGCGCCTCATAGCATACTCTCTCTCTCTCTCTCTCTCTCTCTCTCTCTCTCTCTCTCTCGTGAGGTTTCCCTAAACAAGACACAAAAAAAAAAAAAAAAAAAAAAGTTGCATTCATTTTTGGAAGAGTGCCGGCTTGATCAAAGCCTCAGCCTTGTGAATCAAACATGAGCACTGATCGCCCCTTACTTTCGCCGCATCAATGAAACCCTTCCATCAGCAAAAAGCATAGATCCTGTTCAATCGCGGGGGCTCGACAGGGTCTATGCTTTTTTGTCGAGTTCATTTACGTCTATGTCTCCCCAACGGAGGAGCTCGTCGTGCGTTGTTTCGGCGATGGTTCCCATGGGTTCAATCACACTCAAGACCACCAACATCACACGGCGCAAAACGTTGGTGCAAACAAATGAGTGTGCTGTTCTGTGATTTTGGAGCTTGCGGCTGAGACCGTAAAAACCAAAGTCATAGACTCGCAGACGACATCTAAACCGAGCATCTCCAGTCTGCGAGAAGAACACAGATCTTCACGCTTTCCTTCAGCTCGCAGGGCCTCGTTAATTTTAAGAAGTACCCAACGGAGAAAGAAACACGCTTAGAAAAGACGGGTTAATTTTGTCACATGGATTTGTTTTTCCTTCTCGTCCAGTTTCATAATGTGAACCTCAAATCGCGGGACGGATCAGACTTCTGTTCGGTCCAAGCTGAAAAGTTAATAATATACCTTACTATTTGTGAGCAGTATAATATGTCATTTTGGCCGAGGTTGGGTTGACGCCTGGACTGGAAAACCATTGCGTACAGAAAATCGCGTCAGTCTGCGAGAAACACATGTCCTCATGCATTCACCGCAGCTTGCAGAGGCCTCTTTCCGACCTAGTTCGCTTGTTCGCCAATTTCAGTGCGTCTTCCTCAGACTAGATAGGCATTTGGGTGTTCTGCCTACAATGACAGTTTCTGTGTCACCCGCAAGATGCACATCTCCTGACAAGTCCTTTAATTCAGCTTGCGATCTTTTTTTTTGTTTTGCGGCTTGCCCAATTTGTGCGTGTGCTCCTCAGAGCGGATAGCTGCTCTTCACGTGTCCTGCTAGCGCCTGTTATGAAAACTGCCGGGGCAGGTTGCATGACTGAGCGCCGGTTGCTATCGCTGAGCACCTTGCTTAGTGGCTGGCGCAGGACTAAGCTCACTCGTGCAGCTGAGCCCTGTTCCTTGCGGCATTCAAGAATGCTCCCTCGGTTTGATGTGAATAGCAGGAAGCACCATGCTGCACTTTGCCTTCATTTATCCCCACGGGTGCCGCCTTTCATCCTCCCACCCCTCCCAGCCTACGTACCCCACCCCATGTCACCACGCCTCACCCCTGCATGTCAAACATGCGTATCTAGAAATTTACAGTGAATGCACCATGCTCGGTCATTAAACCCTGGGTTGCTAATCAGACCCCTGCTACCTCCGTGTCCCCCATTCTTCCAACGCAAACAGCCAGTTAGCTCATCAGTTTGCCGAGTCAGTAATGCCGGCTTGTCGACGTGATTCCTGTTGACTCATTCGAGACAAGCCGTATCCGGATACGCGTCATAAAGTACGGCTCCAAAATTATGCTGTTCTGTTGTGCAATGTACATGTGTTTTTTTGTTGGTCACGTTATTGTGTAATATTTTTCTTAGACGTATGTACGCCGCCTAGAGCATCTTAGCACGTATAGGCGCCCTATAAATATTCTTTATTAGTTTTAGTAGTAATTAATAATAATAAAAATAATAATAATAATTTTGACAGCCGCGTATCTGAACGCAGCACATCTTATTAATGTCATGTGTTAACTCATTCGGGGCGCGCGGCTTCAATAGCTGCGGAAGTGTCGTACAGCGTTGCCGGCGGCAACGCTGTACGTTACTTCCGCAGCTGTTGATGCGGGGCCCCGGCCTTGAATGAGTTAACCATATGAGCCGAACGGAGCCAATTTCCCAGATTTTAGAGTTCTACTTTGAAGACTATGTTACAGTTCAGAAGACAGGTCAGCCGCGATAGTTCAAAGTGGTGTAAGAATAGCTTGGCTCCCCCTGTCAACTTAATGTCCGAAATTCGCAGGTTTTTGGAGTTGTACTCCATCTTCTCATGGCTTGACTTCGCGAACGAAGATTTTGTAGGGGTTGTCCACCACGTCTTCTCTCGTCGACGGCCTATACCCTGAGAGGGGTGACAGGCGTAAGTAAGTAAGTAAGTCCACAACGTCTGCAGGCATGCTCGTGGCTGCGGTGTCCAATCCGGGGCATGCAGGTTCGACCGCAGTAGCTGCAGGGGGAGGTCTGGCCAGGGTTCTGAGTTGCGGCATCTCTGTTTTTTTCTCCTGAGCCGCTTGTCCTTAAGACTAGCTCTGCGAGAGTCCTCAAAAGAGACGGCTGCCTTGTAAATGGTAGAGCGCCAGGTGTCGCGGTCCGCATCAAACGAAGACCACTGGCGGTGGTCGATTTGGCAGGCACTAAGTGACTTTGTATCTCTTCTTTGGTGCCCCTCTGTCTTGGTGTCCAGTGGCGAGCTCGCCGAACAGGGTGATCTTGGGTAGGCGATGATCCTCCACTGATCCTAGAGACATGCTCCGCCCAGCGGAGCTGTGTCCGCAGCAGCAAAGCCTCGATGCTCACAGTTTCTGCCTGTTCAAGGACCTCGACGTTGGTGACATAGTCACTCCAGTGAATGCCGAGGATGGTACGCAGGCAGAGCTGGTGGAATCGTTCGAGGAGTCGTAGTTGACTGCGGTAGAGGGCCCAGGACTCGGAACCATAAAGCAGGGTGGTGAGGACGACAGCTCTGTACACGCTGATCTCAGTGCCTGTTTTCAGGCGGTGATTCTGCCACACCCGCTTGAATAGTCGCCCGAAAGCGCTGTTCGCTTTTGCCAGCCTGCTGTCAAGCTCCTTGTCCAGTTTGGCGTCTGACGTGATGATGCAGCCAAGGTAGGTAAGCTGACTTCAGTTCAGACTCGCCGATGGTGATGTGGGGAGGGCGATGCTCTTCCTTGGGTGCCGGCTGATGGAGGATCTCTGTCTTTTTCAGACTGACCTCGAGTCCAAAGAGCTGGGCAGCGTTTGCGAAGCAGTACGTAATGCGCTGCAGGGCTCTCTCTGTGTGTGCAACGAGGACAGCGTCATCAGCAAAGAGCAGCTCACGAATCAGTCGGTCTAGGGTTTTGGTCTGGGCCTGCATTCGTCTTAAGTTGATCAGGCTGCCATCGAGACGATACCTGATGTACATTGCGTCGTCATCGTCGAGGTCCACTGTGGCATGCTTCAAAAGCATGCTAAAAAAGACGGTGAAGAGGGTGGGTGCCAGCACGCAGCCCTGCTTCACACCGTTGAGAATCGGGAATGGTTCTGAGAGGTCATTGTTGTGTCTGATCTGGCCTTGCTGGTCCTCGTGTAGCTGGACGATCATGCTGAGGAACTTTGGGGGACAGCCAAGTCGCTCCAGGATCTGCCACACGCCTTGCCTGCTCGCCGTGTAGAACGCTTTTGTTAGGTCGACAAACGTTACGTACAGCCCTTTGTTCTGCTCGCGGCACTTCTCCTGAAGCTGTCTCAGCACAAAGACCATAGCCACATTGGCCTTCTGGGGGGTGGTCTTCAGCAATGGCAGGTACCAGCTGACTCAAGAGAAGCCTTGCGAGAATTTTCCCGGCAATGGACAGTAGGGTAATTTCACGATAGTTGGAACAGGCAGACCTCTCTCCTTTGTTCTTGTACAGGGTGATGACGACTGCATCACGGAGATCCGTTGGTAGTGTTCCTTTCTCCCAGCAGCAGAGAAAGAGGTCGTGGAGCTTGTTGTGGAGTGCTGGGCCTCCATGTTTCCAGATCTCTGGCGGAAGTCAATGCCTGCTGCTTTGCCACTATTGAGCTGGTGTATGGCTTTGAGGGTCTCTTCAGTGGTGGTCCAATTCAACCTTTACTGGGAGGTGTGTGATTTGGAGGATGGCTGCTTCTTGAACAGTGCGCTCAGCGCTGAATAGGTTCTGAAAGTATTCCGACCAGCGGTTCAATATATATTTGCACCATTTGTAAATGCACTCCATAAATGTCTATCAACTGTATGTACAATAAACTTTGGATATAACAAATCACCTGGGCACCCAAATGTTCTCGTTGTTATATCCCAAGTTTGTTATAGAAAAAGGTACTCACAAACCAGATAGGTGAGGCTAGCGCTGGTAGAACAGTACACATACCAAGGGGAATTACTCAGCGCTAGACATACACACAGTTAGATCCCCTGCCCCCTCCAATCAGGCACATAAGCACCAGCCCACAGAAACATACGCAGGTAAAGAACGAGACGGTCATATACATCTTAATTATACATTTTTAGGGATGTATATGATAGTCTTGTTCATTATTTGCATATTTTTCTGTGGGCTGGCGATTGGGTGCCCGATAGGAGGAGGCAGGGGATCTAACTGTGTGTATGTCCAGCGCTGAGTAATTCCCCTTTGTATGTGTACTGTATAGAAAAAGATGTTGGCGGGACCTCTAAAAAAACGCTCGTACATCCGACTTTTGTTATAAGTGAAGTCAGCTGTAGATAATAATCGTATGGAAAGCAATATATGGGGTGACAAAAAAAAAATCGTCCACGAAAATTTATGAGGAATAGCTTGGCGCTTTAAAGCGCCCAGTTATTTTGGCACCACCCTTGGTCTGTCACGAGTGGTCGTCTATTCCACGTTCTGTTCTAGTGTGTCTGGACTCAATCGGTTAACCCATTCAGCCCTGACTCACTGCGGCAGGACTGGCACTGCCCTTTAATTATCATCGATTTTTCTCCTGCAACTGGTGCATAGTCATTAGATGACGCCTCCAAAATTTGGAAAATACGGCCGTCGGGCTGAATGAGTTAACACATTAAGCCCTAGGATCCCACTTCCAGTAGTGAAAGTTGACCTCCACTTAATGTACACTTCGGTTCAGGAGATAGTTCGAACGAGAGGCGCCAAGCTATTCTGGCACCACCCTTCAATTATTATGTTGAATCTGTAACTGTTGTCAGGACTTAAAGGATTAAACGCGTGTCTTTGGGAATGAGGGGGAGATGGGGTGGGTGTGGAGTGAGGGATATCACCTGTATTCTATTGTCACCGTGTTCACCGGATGATGCCTTCATGTCTGTCTTCAGACACATTCGCTTGATCCATACCAGCAAATGCACTGATTTTCACGATTACATGAGACTCTGTGCCTCTTGCAGACCACAGTCTCGGGTTTTTGTCCGATGAAGGAGGGTAGGCAATATCTGTCCTGCACGTCCACACTGGTTATCAAGGCGATTGTGATTTACAGTCGGGGGCATCGGATACCAACGGCCTATTTCCAGAAATTGTTATTTGTCATTGTCAGATTAACGGCTGGACCCCAAGTAGGCAGGCGTCCACACTGGTTTTCTTCCTAGATCCGCTACAAAGAAGCGTAATAAAGTGAGTAATGATGCCTGCCACACTGATTGCCTCCCTCGATCCGCCACGCAAGCGTGGCGGATCGAGAAAGGCAACCAGTGTGGCAGGCATCATCAGTGCTTTATTACCATGCCGGGTTTGTCCCCACATAAAATCGTCAGCATCCTTATGGATCTGTTTATTGGGGGATCGATCTTTATAAATTGTCGACTTCTATAGAACATTCCAGCATTTCTTTCAGTAAGTCTGCAAGCGTTTGCGTTGTGGTGTTGACACCTTAGGACATCCACCAGTGCACAAGGCCATCGGGCCGACGTCAGCCGCCGGTGGCCCGCGCACGGCCGTTTACTGGCCAACGGCGCCCGACGTCAGCCCGATGGCATTTTGCGCATTGGGCCTGGTAGTTCAGTCGATATTTCTCCATCTTTTTCAGTTTTTACATTTGTGAAAGACAACCTCACCAATAATGTAAAAGAAAAAAAAAAAAGAAGTCATCTTTCGACATCACAGCGACGAGAAGAAGAACTAAAACTGTGTGTGCTTGAGCATTTGAGCCCTGAAGAAATTGAAAATTTTTATTTTTTTTAACCAACCCATCAGCTCGATTGAAGCTCGCTACGTCAGAATTTCATTCCAAGTTTTTGGCAATTTCCGGTATGACAATTTCAAGATGGGTAGTCTGTATCCATTGAAGCTGCACTAATCGTTCTAGAATCTGTGCGTGTTGAAAAAAAAAACCGACATTTTTTTTTGTCATCTGCCAAACAACACGTAAGTACATGTTGTATGTAATCTCAAGGGTAGTGTGTGATTATCTTGGCGCCTCAAGTCGACAGGAGAATCAGACTGCCTACATGATGTCATGGCGTACAAGATGCGTCGATGAAAGATGGAGAAGCTATTGCCGCGCTAGTCTAATCAGGCACTACCTTGAGTGATTGTTTATTGTTTGACATTGTATAGATGATTTTGTCACGACTACCCACCTTGAGCTATCACGATCGATGTATTTCCGACGCAGAGGCGACACTGAAAGTTTGGCGGGCGACGGCAACGTCATAGAGAGAGGACATAACGACTTCACTGCCGAGAAAAAGAGAACACGTTAAAAGTGCAAGAGACATAGATCCTCATGAGACCCCACAGTCGCGGGGGCTCATGAGGATCTATGCCTCTCGCTGGCATCACATTAAATTGCACTCATGTTCCCCTCAAATGTGTACACTGCCTTATGTAAGCTACATGGAGCAACGGCAGATTTGAAAAATGGCATTGCCTCTGGCATTGTTAATATCTTTACCGTTGTAAAATAAAGATTCATTGATTCATTGATTCATTGATTCATACATTATAGTATTTACAGATAAGATATAGACCAATGGTTTTAGTTCAAGGGTGGTGCCAGAATAGCTTGGCGCCTAGAGGCGCCAAGCTATTCTGGCACTACCCTTGAACTATTTTAGTCACACATGTCACACGACTGGTGTATTCCGAATGATAAGGGTTAACAAAGATTTCATGAAACTCTTTTCGCGACCAGGGTTAATGTGTGCTGGTCTGTGATGTTGGACCGTACGACCTAGCGTCGCGAGGTTTCAAAGTCACAGACTGACGTGTCCTCGTCTGTGATTTTCGAGACCCGAAATCACAGGCCCGAAAAACAGTTTTTGGCCATTCCCAATTTAGCTTGTCTGCTGCCTTGATCACCGTTCAGCAAACTGCAGGTCCTTTCATCTCTGTAAATTGATCAGCGTCTTATATTGCAAGTTTGCTTTAATTACGAGCAAGAGTAGTGAGGGGATGATCAAAGGGGATTTGCGTGCAGGACTGTGATTTTGGACCTTACGGCCTAAGGCCGTAAGGTCTAAAATCACAGCCCCGCACACCACACATTCTTATTTTCTGTTGTCCATATAATCATTTGTCATTACAGTCTTTTTTCGGTTGCCGAAAACGTCATCAATAAGTGTGCACGTTTTTGCACTTTTGTGTGTTTTAATGCTGTGATTTACAGATTCGTTAAACGTCATCAGTAAGTGCGCATTTTCTTGCACTGTGTGTTTTAGTGCAGTGATTTTAGTGCAGTGATTTGCAGATTCGTGAAATAACTCTGTCTGTTCTTTTTTGGGGTCTTGTTACCTTTCCTAGTGTTATATTTAAGATGCTATCAAGAACAGACGTGCTAAAAGGCATGCGTGCCTACTGTTTTTATCCTTAAAAATATAGTTTCAGTTCAGCCAGTTCTCTTTCTCTCTCTCTTTCAGAAATGCAGTTTTAATTCAGTTCAGCTCTCTCTCTCTCTCTCTCTCTCTCTCTCTCTCTCTCTCTCTCTCTCTCTCTCTCTCTCTCTCTCTCTCTCCTCTCTCTCTCTCTCTCTCTCTCTCCCTACCGAAAATTAATCTATTCATTGCAGTCGGGCTTCAGATCAGAACACTCATGTCACACTGCGCTGATACGGATGATAGACACCTGGTTATCTTCCATCAACGACTCAAAACTTACAGGAGTCATGTTTCTAGATTTTCGTAAAGCCTTTGATCTAGTAAACCACGAAATACTGATCAAGAAAGTATCCATGTACACCAACAACTCGGCGTCGTTTCTCAAATCCTACCTCGAAGGTAGAAAACAAAAGGTATTACTAAATGGCTCATACTCGAATCAAGGTTTAGTGAAGCATGGCGTACCACAGGGCTCTATTCTTGGTCCCCTTCTATTCTGCTTGTTCATAAATGATCTTCCTCTTGCGATAAAAAATGAAAGCGTTACATGTGATATGTTTGCAGATGCTGCTGCTGTACACACGCCAGATAAGGATATATCGAACATCAATTCACGACTGCAAAACACACTGCAAGATATTGATGAATGGTGCAGTCATAATATTATAATTTTAAACCCGGTAAAAACGGAGAGCATGGTAATTAGCACCCGCCAAAAACACCAGCTTGGCTCTCTCTCACTCAGTCTGTCCCTCCAAGGCAAAACCATCAGCCAAGTTACTAACCATCGCCTGCTAGGAGTCACGGTGGACAACCAGCTTAGGTGGCAGCTACACATCAGTAACGTTTGTAAAATTGTCTCCAGAAATCTGTACATCTTAGCAAAACTTAAACACATTACTGATATGGAGACACGTCAACTGTTCTTCAATGCCCATATTAGATCGTATATAGACTATGCTTCTACTGTGTGGGATGGTTCGAGAGATGTCAATTTGAAAAGATTGAACTCTCTACATCGGAGAGCTGCCAAACTAATACTCCCTGATCCCAGCTTAACTACTGACCAAAAATTGGCAGCCTTAAAAATTCTGCCCCTGAAAGATCATCTAATTTACAATAAGGGAATGGTTATGTTCAAGGCATTAAACGATATATCACATCGCTATTTACCGTCCAGTCATCAACATACTCCAGATCAAGAAAATCCCTTATTGTGCCGCGACCTAGAATTGATCTCTATAAAACGAGTTTGACGTTCTCTGGCTCTAGTCTTTGGAATGCCTTGCCTAGAAACGTCACGACATCAGCTACTTTCTCCTCGTTTAAAGTCAGTCTCATCAAGTACTTATTTTTGTCAGCAGCATCCCCGTGACTGTGCAAATATTGAAAAATACTATTTCTCATTAGATCATTAATTGCGTGTATGACAGGTTTCGACTGATGACTCATATTTATTCGGTACAGCTTGTATGTAGCCAGCTACTCATATGACTGACTAGCTTAAGCCGCGTAAGCGTGTGTGTGCACGTGTGTGCGTTGTGCGTGTGTGCGTGTGCGCACGTGTATATTAGAGATAGAGAGTGGCGTGCTCAAATGTGCATGCGTTATGTATGCGTATTAGGTTGTGTGTATTCTCATTATATTATTTTAATTAAACCTCACAACATGTCATTATGCCCGACCAGTAAAGTTGGTAATTCCTATGTCACTCCCCCCCCCCCCCCCCCCCCCCGCGCCCCAACATTATTTTATATTTTTTTTTCTTTTTTTCATTCTTGGCCCCCCCCCGGGTGGGAGTGTTTGGGGAGGGCTCCCGCAAACGGTGATTATGACGTGCACATTTTTAATTTTTATTTTTAAAATTTAATTATTTTTATTTTTAATATAATATTTTCATACTTTGTGCATTATATTTAGATTAGTTTAGCAACGGCAAGTTCGAAAAATGGTTGAGCCAGCCAAAACTTTCACCGTTGTAAAATAAAGAGTCATTGTCATTGTCTCTCTCTAAAATAAAGTTTTAGTTCAGTTCAGTTCAGATCCCCCCTCTCTGTCTCTGTCTGTCTGTCTGTCTGTCTGTCTGTCTGTCTGTCTGTCTGTCTATCTCTCTCTCTCTCCCTCCCTCTCTCTCTCTCTCTCTCGTTTCCGTATTTTGCTGTAGTTTTCCGTCTACCCCGTTGCTTCTATCAGGACATCATTTTAACATTTCTATTTGAAGAACATAATCCATGTCCAACCCTAAAGAATGTAATCACATCTGGAAGACCCATAAATGCAAATTCATCGAATTCGCAGCAGGATATGTTCCAGGTAATCCCTCTCCGAGATTTTGCAAATGTAATTGCACATTAAAGACCCTCAGATGCAAATGCATCATCATTTTCAGGAGAACAATTTTAGAGCATCAAACTCCGTAGAAAGAAACGTAATATGTACGGATTTTATTATCAAATTACCGAAGAAAAGGTCGCTCAGCAATATCTAAAGTGGGAGATTTTCTATAATCTGTTATGCGCTTGCACCCAGAGCCAAACAGATCTTTCTGAACGTCAGAAATGTTGTTGAGACACAGTGAACACTATCCAATTGCAAGAGGCATAGATCCTCATGAGCGCCCGCAGTCGCGGGCGCTCATGAGGATCTATGCCTCTTGGTGACCTCAGACTACGTGATATATCTATGTGTCTCACCTAGGAGGTGTTATCTAAATATATAATGGTTTCAGAGGCTTGCACTGATGGGGTTAAAACACAACCACAGCCAAGTCGAGATGACGGCACCCCAGAAGTTCGATGGTAGTCCTGATAATCCTGACGCCAGTAGGCTTTGACGCACTATTTAAGAACTACCTTCGAGATAATACAGTCGATGATCTCTTTGATTTTTTTTTCTGCGCTGGGTGTGAAAGTTATTGCAGAGATAACTGCTCCACGAAAGGTATTGCTGTGATCGAGATGGGACTCGCGGTATTGCGCACTAATGACACAAAATACGATGACTATCACTGGATCGATGAGCGGCTGAGCGCAGACACGGGCGATTACGCGGGCTCTCAACGGCATAGCAAAAATAGAATATTTTCCTGTAATACGGGGCGATCGATGATTTTCCAGAAGAAAATAATGTACGTGAGTGCTGGTCTGTGATTTTGGATCTTACAGTCGCAGGTCGTAAGGTCCAAAATCACAGACCATCACACAGTTATGTTACTGTTAGCAAGCGAAAGCCGAGGATTTGTAATAAACGTAGATCCTCATCAGCTAACGTATCTTGCGGGAGGGAACTTAAAGGACCTGCTTCTCAGTGGTCACATTTATGTGTATGTTACTTGCCCCCCCCCCCCCCCCAAAAAAAAAAAAAAAAAAAAAAAAAAGGGGGTTGGGGGGTCGGGGCGAGGGGGGGGGGGAGAGTGGTTGGGGTTGTCATGGGGGAATGTGGGGGGTAGGGGATGGGTGTTGGTGTGGGGGGGGGGGGGGGAGTTGTCGTAGGGTATACTGTCAGAAAAAAAAAATCTGTTGCCTGCCCAAAGCAATTCCGGAGACCTTTCCACATGCAGCCACAGATTCTGGGACCCCTCGCAGCATATAGAACTAAAATGCCGTTTTGGCTGACAACTGTCTGCAGTATTTTATGTCATTTACATAGATCTGTATTTCTCAGACGAAAGAGGTCATGGAGATTTAATCCTTTGGCTGTGTTCTATAGTGGCTGACAGAAAATGTTCTGCCCCGGAAGCATTAAGTTCCATCATTGCTGAAACAACGAAGGACAACCCGAAATACTAGAAGTCTTAGTAGATGTCTGTGAGTGAGTCCCGGAATTTGCTGGCCCTTGTTGAGGGGCTTCCCAGTGATCAAAAGGCCGTCGGGCCGACGTCGGCCGCAGTTGCCTCGCGCACAGCTGTTCGCGAGGCAACTGCGGCCGACGCCGGGGCCGTTGACCTTTTTGGCATTGGGCTCATGCGGGCATCATCATTCAAATCAGTATGCCGCACGATGACCATAGGTTAACCAGCTCGAATCTGCGATGGTTGATTTCACGCAGAGACCTCATTTCTAGACGCGGGTATCGAATGGGTTAACTCAATCGAGACAGGCTGCATCCGGATACGCGGTTGTATGCTGCATATACGGATGGGGCACGTATCGAATGAGTTAAACTCACGACATCTGTATCAGTGTATGACGGCCACGAGTGGCCTTGCACAGCATGGGCCTTGGAAAACCGGCTTCCCTGGGCAAGTCCATCAATAGGTCCATTCATCTGCAAGAGGCATAGATTCTCATGAGCCCCTACAGTGCAGGGGCTCATGAGAATGTATGCCTCTTGTTGTTAGAAAATGTCTACTTTTTCAGTTACAGGCCGCGGCAGATTTTCTCACTCCCCTACTTTTTCTCCCCTCTTTCAACCAAAATGTTGGATCCCAAGATCGATCTGAGATTCCCATTCACAGACGCAATCCCGAATGACCTCCTCCCCTGAATTTCACAGATGAACATTGAACATATCCGCACAAGTAAGTGACTTAGAGTCTTACAAGCCGCTTATAGTCGCAGGTTCCTTGAGAATCTATGCCTTAACTAGAAGAAGAGAGTTCCGATGCTGTATTTTGCTTTTCTTGTTCCGGTATCTTTTTCATTCAGCGACGATAGTGCAAGACAAGAGGCCCATGGGATGGGTTTGGGATGCCATCAGAAACCGGCCAATCTCCACATAAAAGCAGCCGAAAATAGAATACCGAATAGACTCATCTATCAGAGGAATATTGCTTAAAATATTTTACATAGAGGCGGACACACATGTATGTGATGAAGCCTATTGCTGAAGTGGGATAATGAGGGTCTGTGCCTACTGCAGTTTAGAGAAGTTCGCTGCAGGAATTTGCATGGTTCCCCCTCCACCACCCCCCCCCCCCCTAGTTTAAGCGCTACTTACAACGCATTGATACAAACAAGGTCCAGAGTCACAGTCCAACCAGTCCACGTACAGAGATTTTGGAATCATTTGCATTAGTGGGCTGGAATCCTGCGCAAGCCGCTAAGCGAGGGGCTCCGCTACAGTAGAGCGCCTCGCTTAGTGGCTTGCGCAGGACTAAGCTCACTTATGATACTGAGACCAAGCACTTCACTTCAACTGCTGCACCGGGATACAAACATCTCGCGAAGGCGACAGAAACTCCAGCTGTCACACTTCCGGCACCAGTTTCGGCAGATGGATCATTTAGAATAGCTCACGGTTGTGCCTGATTTGTTTGGCGTTTATAGCTGAAGGGTAGTGACTGATTAGCTTGTCGCCTAATAAGGCGCCAAGCTGATCAGGCACTACCCTTGAACTGTAAGTACATTGCATTGTGTAGGCTTCTAATCTAAAACATGTCAAAACATCTCCACCGCCTTCAGAAATATATAGTCCCTATGGAAAACCCCGCGACGATTTCAACCGTTTACTTTGGACTGTTTTGCATTGCATCGAACACAGTTGTCTGATAAGGTTGTTTTTGACTCGTTTTATCTACACGGTGGAGCTTTTGTTTACCACGCTGTAGAAGCCTTCCTGGACTGACGTCAATTTTTCTGGTCCCGATGGAGTCGGCATTTGCAATTCAGTACTGAACAACTGGAGTTGATTTCACAGGGGATCAGCGTTGTTGTTGATGCTGTCCATGGTTTTGCTGTTTGCCGGCGTGGTCTTTAATACCAGGAGAGAGCCGCAAGGTCCAAAATCACAGAGCATCACACAGAACGGTCCCATCAACCACCTGCAGTTCGCATCGACACACGAAGACCTAGTTAGGGTCAGTTGCATGAGTGAACTTAGTCCTGCGCCAGACACTAAGCAAGGTGCTCTGCTAAGCGGAGTACTTTACTTAGGGCCTGACGCAGGACTAAGCTCGCTCATGCAACTAACCCCTGGGCCATGGCTATAGAAACATCTGCCTCTCTCCAGTGCTGTGTGCTGTGTGGAGCAGATGGAAAATAGTCTTAGAGGTCTGCTAGAGAACTGCCAGGCGCGAGAGGGTGAAAGTCAATAGACATTTCAGTCCAACAGCCAACTCCTTCCAGTTACAAAGAACATAGCTATAGCCTGATAAGACTCTTCGTAGTGGCTCATCAAGATGCCTCTATCCATTGCGTTGACATCTATGTTTCACAGATGGAGGTAGTTTGAGGTCAACGCTTGAAAGTCCAGGTGCATCTCGCCACTGTGAACATGGTGAGCGGTCCCCTGCGGCTAGATCTCCGGCGTCTCTCTCCAATATCGGTCTTGATGACGTGCACACCCTAAGTAGTATTTTTCGTTTGATGATGCTTATGGGAGATGATTTATGCAGACAATAAGTTTAGATTCTCATTAGCCCTTGCGGATGCACGGGTTCATGAGAATATATGCCTCTGGCAGAAAAAAGGTTTCCCCTTGCTGAATGCATAGTGAAGTGCTTGGTGTAGTGTTGGGAGCAACACCATGCGATCCGCACATACTGTACGAAGACGGTTCATATTACAGCACTAACCAGCCACCTAAAGGTTCCGATTCCCAGCGCGGCCGAACATGAGCAAAATGGACAAAGGTGATTGACCATCCATCACTTTACCAGATCTTTCAGCATTGGGATTTGTCCATGATGTGCATTTTTGCTATTTTTTTTTTTGGTACTTGGGGTTTTGTTAATTTTCAAGCATTTTCAGCATTCGACGTAGGGTTTGTCACTTTGGTTATAAATTACGTAATTACTAATTTGGCTATACTGGCGTGCTTTAACTCATTCTACCCCAGACACACCACAGCAAGATATGGATCGACCATGATAGTTCAAGGGTGATTCCAGAGTAGCTTGGCGCCTAAGGGCGCCAAGCTATTCTGGCATCACCCTTGAACTATCATGGTCGATCTGTGTCCTGCACTGCAAAGCAGTCTTCAGAGGACAACGGCAAAATTTCGGGGTTTCGGTGTTGGGGTAGAAAGAGTTAAAAAACAATATATATATTAAAGCCACCTTCCTCAAGGTATAAGATAAGACGGCATGCCAATCTTCCCGGATGTAGATCAACCTCTTTCCATCGGTCATCGTAATTAGCAAGTGATATCTTGAGGCGATAAGATTGAAGGTCCACTACCGCCGTAACTGTTCAAAGATATACTTCTGTAACAGATGGTTACGAAACGCTACACACAGGTCTAGTTATGGTTTATTTAGACACAGGACAATCCAGTTCAGCACACGTCGTCTTTATATCAAGTAACCTGACTGTTACGTGTTGAGTCGTGGTCGTAGTATGATATCACACCAGACGGCACGCACGTTGGCGGTTCTTTTAAAGAAACTTCATTCAGCTGCAACCCGTCACACGTGGCTTAAGGATGTAGACCACACTGGAGTAACAGTTCCAACAATATTTTATTGCAGCGATAAGATCTCCAACCAATGTGTTCACAAATGCACCAACACTGATACAATGTCTCCTCTGCAAAATGTCTACACTTTGACACAATGCGTCTCTCATACAATGTACATCACCATACACTGCATAACTCCGTCCCTGACAATGAAGCACGATAACTTGCGTAGCTCTCTCAATGTCAGTGTGCTTACGATACACTGCAATTATACAACTGAACAATGTACCGACGCTATTACATCGCAATTCTACAACTGAACAATGTACACACGTGCTTCTAAACACAATCTTATATAAAAGAAAAACAGAAGATAGTGGTAGAAAACCCTTTAAAATAGAAACAAATAACGACGTTTCGGATCAAAGATCCTTCCTCAGGTGACATGGATGATGATGATGAACCTTCATTTATCAACGGTAAAAAGTTTTGACAGAAACAAATCGTCATTTTACAAACTTGCCGTTGCTAACATCTACAACATAAAATAGATTAAAAGATAATAATAATAATAAAGAATTACATTTACACATATTATTTCATGCAACAATAAAATAATAAAAAAAAATATTAAAAAAATACACAAAATAATAATAACACTTAACATTCATCTTATACCACACACACACACACACACACACACACACACACACACACACACACACACACACACACACACACACACAAACAATATAGATAAATGCATAATTATATTACATGAAAGCATTAACCATCAGGGTTTGTTTAAATGCCCAGTGTTGTTATGTTTGGCTCATGAGGTAATCGAAAAGTTTCGTTTTAAAGATTCCAAGCGAGGCTATAGTCTTCAAATGTGCAGGAATAGTGTTCCATACAAACGGTCCAGAAAAGGATAAACTAGTTTTAAAGAGGTCAATTGTAGGCAGAGGTAGTGGTAAAGTATTGTTCCTTGAGGACCGTTCGCGTTCTTGCTGTGGCACAAATTTGGTGGTTAGATACTGCGGTGTCATGTTATTTAATATCTTGTGCATGGGGATGCATTTGTTGAAATTAAGTTGTTGACGCAGGCCGAGAATGTTTAGATGTCTAAATTTGTCTATGGTAGGAATGGGCCGCGTATCTATCATTTTGACAGCTCTTTTATATATAGAGTTTAACCTGTTCATGTAAACATCACTACAACCGTCCCACACTGTGGAGACATAATCAACGTGAGACTTGTTGACGACACCGCTCGTTCTAAAGCTGAGGCCACAATCAGAAGTGAAGCTTTGAGGGAGAAAACTCACAGTGCTGCAGAGGACCGGCCGGTCCTGTGTATCACGTATCATCCTCACAACATCCCCATCAAAAACATTCTCCTCAGGAACTTCCACATCATTCAGAATGACACAGTATTGAAAGACATATTTCCTGAGCCTCCGCTGGTCGCTTACAAACGTGACACTAACCTACGCGATCATCTTGTTCACAGTTCACTTCGCGCATCTAACACCTTACCACCTGGCACACACCCTTGTCAGCAACCACACTGCAAAGCATGTCCGTACATCAACACATCCCCCGTCATCACCGGACCCCTGTCATCTTTTTATGTCCACCGATCATTCACATGCCAGTCATCGGATATTGTCTATGTCATCTCATGTTCTCACTGCCCAAAGATGTTGTATGTGGGGGAGACATACCGTACACTCCCTGAACGCTGCGAGGAGCATGTTCGTTCGATCCGCCTCGGATACAACAACCAGGTTGGACGTCATTTCAACGAACCTCCTCATAGCCTCACACATTTCAGCATACGCATCCTTTGGCAAAATAATCCCACTTCATCCGCCGCAAAATGACAGAATCCTGTTTCGCGGACAGGCTTGGCACTTACCATCCGCGCGGCTTGAACATTCGCCCATAGGGTAGTTGGTGCCAGACTTGACCTCACTGTTGATACTGGATGCTACCTTTGAGTGTGTGTGTGTGTGTGTGTGTGTGTGTGTGTGTGTGTGTGTGTGTGTGTGTGTGTGTGTGTGTGTGTGTGTGCGTGAGCTGCAGCAGGCACGAGTGAATGCGAATGTATGCAGTGACGTGTATGTATATAGACGCAAGTTTTGTGCTACGTGTTTTGTGCATGTGTATTTGCGTCATTATGTGTGTGTGGGTTTTTTAAAAAATCTTTTTTATTTTTTATTTTTACGTCATTCTAAATTCTCTCTATACAGGATGACGTCTTTTCTTTCTGTCGTGTTCTTTTCTGTTCTAGGTTTGTTTCCATGTCACCTGAGGAAGGATCTTTGATCCGAAACGTCGTTATTTGTTTCTATTTTAAAGGGTTTTCTACCACTATCTTCTGTTTTTCTTTCACGTGAAACCCTAGCGGCAACAGTTTTACTACAGTCTTATATAGTGTTATGCTTTCCAGAATAATCCAGCAACTTCGTACAACACAACCAATCAAAATAGAATACGTAACCGAAACTCATAAATTATATTAATGAAAAAGAATGCACAAGAATGGTCTACAAAAATCTGGCTGCTATTTCCAGCCCCTATTTTGGGAAATGCCGGCGCGTTATGACGTCTCACAAAAGTATAGCAAACAGTTCACGACCTTGCCCACACTTTCTGGAAGCTTCACGCTCTTCATAATACATACTGACCGGCTGCTAACTTCACGCGTACAGAAAACAACTATAACTATGAGTATTAGAGCGGCTTTAATACTGTGTTGCAAAATGTTGCAAAATGTTGCCGACACTTTGATGTCACACATGCGAGGTCACTAGACAGAGCGCGATTTTGCTCGAACGTTCTGGTTTATTCTCAGCGAATCTACGCATCACAAGAATCGACCGCTCTTCTCCGTGCGACTTTGCTAGAAACTTCCGGACTAATCTTAGCGTATCATAACAAAGCCAATTTCGCTCTCTGCGCGACCGATAACGAATCTTACGGAAAAGGTACGTGATTCGTAATCATGATAGCTCAAATAAACATCGGATCGTTTTCTACGATTTATGCATGCGCGCTCTCACAGAACAACACAACCACAATCGTAACACTGACAATGACTCCACTCCGTTCTAGAAATAGAACGCTTTCAGAACGAGAAACAGTTAAAAAATATATTGACACTCTAATGGCAGCGCAGAATAAATAAGTGCGATTACGCGTGTGCTTTTGCTGCGGGTCCAAACTGTTGTTAAAGTTCATTAGGTGTGTCGACAAGGCATAACAAACACAAATGGTGCTGAAATGAATTCTGCAGATGTATGCGTAATGGTACTTTAATTACAGAACCAGGATGTCATTTCGAGAGTCCGTTTGTTTCGATGACTCGCCGATGAAAGCCTCTCTTATAACTGCGTAATTGTACAACTTTAAGAGAAACGATTCCAAGACAAACTGATTACTGTGTCTCCTATCACAGAGCAGCCTTTCTCCAGTTGAAAAAAGTATGGAGTTCCAGAGAGCTGTCACAACACACCAAAGTCCGGATTTTCAACTCCAATGTAAAAGCAGTTCTCCTATATGGAGCAGAGACATGGAGATTGACAAAAACCACAGTCAACAGAGTACAGATCGTCATAAACAGTTGCCTTAGAAGAATTTTGAAAATCCACTGGCCAGAGAAGATCAGCAACGTCAGACTCTGGGAGAGAACAGAGCAGATAACAGCAGAGAATGAAATTGGGCGAAGAAGATGGGGATGGATCGGTCACAGTCTGAGAAAGCCAGCTTCCAGTATCACTAGGCAGGCATTGTCATGGAACCCCCAGGGAAAGAGGAAAAGAGGTAGGCCGAGAAACTCCTGGCGTCGAGACCTCCAAGCAGACATCAAGAGACTGGGAACCACCTGGAGTAGAATCGAAGGAGAAGCACAGGACAGGAGTTGCTGGAGGTCTCTCGTCGACGGCCTATACCCGGGTAGGGGTGACAGGCGTAAGTAAGTAAGTAAGTATCACAGAAGTAATTGCACAAATCAGTCCACAAATCAGTCTAGTCGCATTCGGTCTCTAACAAACAGCTGCATTTTATCGTCGGTGTAAATGTCAGCTAACGTTTCCTGCGCTTCGTCTTGCCTGGCGCTGTCTACAATTAAATGATTTTCATGGCTCTTATTTCTACAGCCAACAAAAAACCCAAAACAAAACAAACTATATCATCTGCTAAGTACTGCGAAGAAATGTGCAAAATGTATTGAGCGTGATAGTTTAAGGGTAGTGCCTGATTAGCTTGGCGCCGCAGGCGCCAAGCTAATCAAGCACTAATAATGATAGAACTTTATTGCCATATGTAATAATACATTAGGAAATCGTTGAACTTTCACGGTTGATCCATTTTACCGCTGACTGACAGCCAGACAGCCACAATAAAACTCGGCCATTTTATAGGCAAAGCAATCGTTGCCGCACGGCTTCAGTCTGTGCTCTAAGGACGTTGTGGTTTTTGTTGTTGCGTAAAATGTAGCCCATCATTTTCAAGGCCGTAGTACTACAGTATTTACAGTACACTTTTGTCGTTAACACATATCATACCGAGGCTAAACGCTTCACATTTGTACACTGCCATTTGCAAGCTACATATACATTATAGTACTTACAGATAAGGATATAGACCAATGGCTTTATTTAAAGGGTGGGCACTACCCTTGAACTATTTTAGTCCTACGTATTTCACACACTGGTGTATTCCAAATGATAAGGGTTAATGTTAGCATTTGACAATAAGCAGTAAAACCATCCACAATGACAGAAAATTTGAGTTTTACGTTCAGCAGGAAAAAAAACTTCCGACTGGATTCTAAATAGAAAGCAATTATTCCGCTAGTAGATTTCAAAGCTTTTGCGTTCTGAGATCAATAGCATAACGACCCTGCTGCAGTGAAGTCTATGCGGCCGTCGCACTGATTTATGCGGGTTTGCAAAAGTTCCCTGGGCCTAGGTAGCCAGGTGTGGCGTCCTTGAAAGCAGTTTGAAACCGTCAGCTTTGTCTGAAGAAAAAGTTCAAACCTTCCCAGTGTCATGAGCGTTAGGCTAGGAGTTTTTATTTATACCAAGTTGAAATTATTAGACAATCTTCATGCATGTCATTCCAGATTTGGGCTCCTGAGCACACACTTTAGAAGTCGCGCATTACGGATCGACTGCGATAGTATTGAAATTGTCACTTTTGGTTAAAATCCGGTTTTACAGGTTTTAGATGCAGACACCCGTATTATCCCAAAATAGGGACATTTTTGGGAGTACGTCTGACAAACAAACAAAGAAACAGTCAGTCAGTCAGTCAGTCAGTCAGTCAGTCAGTCAGTCAGTCAGCCAACCAACCAACAGTCAGTCAGTCAGTCAGTGAACCAACCAACAGTCAGTCAGTCAGTCAGTCAGTCAGTCAGCCAACCAACAAACAGTCAGTCAGTCAGTCAGTCAGTCAGTCAGTCAGTCAGGCAGGCAGGCAGGCAGGCAGGCAGGCAACCAACAGTCAGTCAGTCAGTCAGTCAGTCAACCAACAAAGAGTCAGTCAGTCAGTCAACCAACCAACCAACCAACCAACCAACCAACCAACCAACCAACCAACCAACAGTCAGTCAGTCAGTCAGTCAGTCAGTCAACCAACCAACCAACCAACCAATCAACCAAACAGTCAGTCAACCAACCAACCAACAGTCAGTCAGTCAGTCAGACAGTCAGTCAGTCAGTCAGTCAGTCAGCCAACAAACAAACAGTCAGTCAGTCAGTCAGTCAGTCAACCAACCAACCAACAAACCAAACAGTCAGTCAGTCAGTCGGTCAGTCAGTCAGTCAGTCAACCAACCAACCAACGAAAAGTTAGTCGGTCGATGAAAGAAACAACCCAGTAAGCAAAGGTCCTCGGGCCCGCGACAGAGGGCTGTGCGCGGGCTCACTGTGACCGTGAGGGGCCCGAAGACGTGTTGCTACTGGGGAAACAAAGGAATAAACAACGATCAATAAACAACGATCAATAAACAACGATCAATAAACAACGATCAAACGGAGGGAGAAAACACCCCCCATAAAAACGCTGCTTGACTCGTGCTTGTAATGATAAATCTCAGAGCCGGGAAAAGCGATCAGTGGACTGAAGGGGGTGTGGTGCGTCAAGACATGAACGCTAGTGTCCTCTTCACCACAGGGGCTGTAGGCGCTCAAATCTGTTGTTAGGGGACGTAACTTGTCAAGCCTTTTTCACTTCTGTGTCCGCACTTCAGTTCCGGTGAGTCTGCGGCGCATCCGGTTCCGGAAGACTCTTACGCAGCAAAAACGACAAACCAGTAAAGTGCAGAGATCCTCTTTCATCTGTAAATAACATAAGACCGACCCACTCCTCGCAAATAATTATAGTGGGCTACGTATATAGTGCGGCGGAGTCACAATTGTGTCTGTCTCCCTCGATGTCTCCGTCACCACAGGTGACTCCGTCGCGCAATATACGTATCCCTGGTGTATCCGTGCAAAAAAAACCTCGTCAGTAATTTTTTTTCTTCTGATATGTCACTCGCATGCGAACACCAGCAATGTAAAGAATGTGCTTTTTATCTCTCAGTTCCTCAAATGGTCAAGAATGTGCTTTTTACCTCTCAGTTCCTCAAATAGAATCAGATAGACAGGGTAGCAGTCTGCGACTTGAAGGTCGCTTGGCCTGAAGAGTACAAACTACATTTCAATACGTGTAGCTGACGTAAG
The DNA here is from genome assembly GCA_036245525.1 of Semisulcospira habei. Lineage (NCBI taxonomy): Eukaryota > Metazoa > Mollusca > Gastropoda > Semisulcospiridae > Semisulcospira > Semisulcospira habei. The sequence continues at coordinate 84,784,703 of BTPG01000008.1, read as the reverse complement.
CCGCATGATCGTATCGCGAGAACTGTCGATTTTTGTCGAGAACTGTCAGCTGAGCCAGCAGAACTAAATAGGTCGGCGTTATGACGCCAGGTGGAACTATTCTTGTTACCGATCAGCAAAAATCTTCCTCACGCGGCCGTTCTCCTGGTGCCCCAGGATCAGTTTGAAAAAGAAACAAAGCCTATTCCTCAGCCAGCAAGAGGCATGGATTCTCATGAGCCCCTGCGACCGCAGGGGCTCATGAAAATCTATGCCTATTGCAGATGGGATTAGGCAGGGAGAGAGAGTGTCGCAAAAACCAACGTGCCAGGCTAAATGTCACAGAGTATTCACGAGTTTCTGGTTCAGATTGATTAATCGTCGGCAGGCACGCATGATATTTGCACGGATCAAGGCTTTCGAATGTCGACGGTGCTACTACGGAGCTGCGATTGGATGACGGGCACTGGCAAGAGGTCATCGGGCCGATATCGGTCGCAGTTGGCCCGCGCACTGCGTGCGCAGGCCAACTGCGGTCGATGTCGGCCCGAGGACCTTTCGGAGAGGCTGAGACATTTTATTACAGGCGCTGACAAAAGACGCTTTGTGCGGCCACGAGGGTTTGACCCGACTGGGCCATATGACGCTGTGATGATCTGAGCAAAGAGTATAACCTTACTGGGTAGAGGTATACTCTTCGATCTGAGGCAGTGATCAGCTTCGGTGTGAACAGAGAGAGAGAGAGAGCGAGAGAGAGAGAGAGAGAGAGAGAGAGAGAGAGAGAGAGAGAGAGAGAGAGAGAGAGAGAGAGTGTGTGTGTGGGGGGGGGGGGGAGGGGGTGCAGGGAAAAAAAGGAAGAGAGACAATGCCAATGAATGACAGTAAACTTTTCGGATTCGTGATTTTCCTAGATTGTGGGGTTAGAGAGATGATGATGATGATGATGAATCTTTGTTGCAGGATAACTCTATTACGCAATACAACACGCAATACGTTGCAATGCAATACAATGCTTGTCTTACAAGCTGTCCTGTACATATATATATATTCCCTGCTGAGTAAATTTAAAGTTTTTGCCGCCTACGACCGGTTTCGCCCCAAGTAGGGGCTCTTCAGGTAGGCATACGGCGTAACTTGGTGTGAAACCGGTCGTAGGCGGCAAGAACTTTAAATCTACTCAGCAGGTCCAATATCTGTTTGGGAATATTTTCTAGCATCCCCCCTCGGAGGGAAGACTGGATATTCTCCAGCGGATGGCGGGGCCCCTGGGTGTAGTCCCTACTGCTTTATGTAGTAGGTGTTCAGTGGAAGGCTCTAAAGATCTTGTGAGCGATGCAGTCACGAAAAGGACAGCTGATGTCCTGATGACACAATGCAAGCTTACCAGCCTATAATTCCATGACATTAGCACAGCATTCTCAGAATTTAATGGGAAAATTATGTCCCTTGGAGCTAATCTGTTATATACTTTACTTTTAACAAAGCCGTCGCCCAAATGCAAAAAAATGCACTCAATCAGATTAGCTCCAAGGGACATAATTTTTATGTCCCTTGTATATATATGTGATTATATATATATATATATATATATATATATATATATATATATATATATATATATATATATATATATATATATATATATATATATATATATATATATATATATATATATATATATAGAGAGAGAGAGAGAGAGAGAGAGAGAGAGAGAACAATGGACAATGAACTTTTATTTTTTATTTTACAACGGTAAAAGCATTTGGTTACAAGACTAACTTTCAAACTTGCCGTTGCCACAGCTACATGTGTATCCCTCTATCCATACGCATGATCACAAACACAACAACGGTCTAATACATAACTCATTGAGAGAGAGAGAGAGAGAGAGAGAGAGAGAGAGAGAGAGAGAGAGAGAGAGAGAGAGAGAGAGAGAGAGAGAGAGAAATGAAATGAAATGAAATGAAACTTTATTTCTGAACGGAAGAAGCAGTTAGCACATGTGCCATTTTTCACGCTTGCCGAGAGAGAGAGAGAGAGAGAGAGAGAGAGAGAGAGAGAGAGAGAGAGAGAGAGAGAGAGAGAGAGAGAGAGAGAGAGAGAGAGAGAGTCCAGGAGGGAGGGAGGGAGGGAGGGACAGTTATAGGGACATAGAGACAGGGAGAGACAGACAAAGAGCTTCTTCTGGCCTTTATACAAGACAGTTTGCTAACCGGATTTTCTGTCATGTGATTGTCGTGTCTTTAAACTGACTCCAAAAATAGACGGTAACAGTGCAGACAAAGAGTGTGTCTTCGGTGTAACATTACTGTTTTCACGTTAGCTTATAGCAGTGACGTGCGATGAGCTCTTACAGAACACGAAATCACGACCTGGTTATTGCCCGTTCTACTGAATATCCTGTCAGCTTGGGGTAATGTCCCCCAATTTAATACATTACACATTAGATATTGCGGTGTGATCAGATGACCGCGGATGATTGACAGATCACAATGGACCAATAATACCAACATGAAGCTTACACAAACAACTAGCACTTCCAGCACCAAATGGGGAGATGGATAGCGCAGCAGGCTAGTAGCGTAACATTAACTTGTCACTGAAGTTTAGCCGGTCGAGTCTCGTTTCAATACTGCTACGCCTATAATTCTGAAAAGTGTGCTGGTCTGTGACAGGGCGTAAGGTCCGAAATCACAGCCTAGCACACAGATGTCGAACGCGTTTCTCAGTCTTCAAGAAACAGCAGTCTGCTCCGACAAAGGCGTTGAGATTGAAATCGCAGAGATCTACTTCTTCTAGGAAACACAGGCAAGCAGGCGGCATTGCTCGAACTCCAGAAGTGGACAAGGATGTGTATCTACATGGCATGAAACATCCAACTGCAAGAGCATAGATCCTCATGAGCCCCCGCAGTCGCGGGATCTCATGAAGATCTATGCCTCTTGCAGATATATGAGGTTTTCGCTGCATGGTTACACAATCCGCCGCAACAATGTCTGTGATTGGAGCGTCATTCTCCTAGATTACGGGGTTAGAAGGCAGACTGCAAACGACGCAGTTTTGGCAAACAGACAGAAAAATAGCTTGAGCATGACAAGAGTATAATCACGAGGAAGGAGCCCTATTTATGGGATTGACAGAAAATAAGTAGTAAGCGTCTCTTTACCGCTATATTTGCTGTTTGTCATTTTTGGCAGACATTGATTCGACAGCGAATGGCTAGTTTTGCGAGTGGAAACACAGCGGTAAAAATGCGCTATTACCCCCACCACCAAATCTACTACACTCCTTCCCCTTCCAGCAGAGTGTAGTACAATTTGACGTAAATATCAACTCTTCACAAACCACTTCAGGTCTCTGTACAAGTTTCAACGTTGGCCAGTCGCCATCTTCAGGTTTTATGAGACATAATCAAAAAGTAAAGTAATGATAGTTGTGCCATAAAACCGAAACCATTGGCCCAACATCTGACTTGATAGTTTTACAATTTTTAATAGTACTATCACCGACTCATTACAAAAGTAGTTTACAAATGGCATCCAAGCTATCATTACTTGTACACAAACCAAGGGGAATCACAGCGCTGGACAGACAAACAGTTAGATCCCCTGCTCCCGCCTATCAGGCACCCAATCGCCAGCCCACAGAGAAATACGCAGGTATAGAACAAGACGACCATTTCCATCCTCATTGTGTACAATTCTTCCAGCGCTAGCCTCACCTATCTGGTTTGTGAGTATCATTACTTGATCATACCTCGTATTTTGTAGAAAGTAGGCTTGTCACTGATCCATCTCATACAAATTTGTGGATATTATAAAAGGAATTGTTGTGCATTCTGCAGAGAAAGCGGAGTAGCAATCGAGACGGGAATTGTTAACAAACAGACGCATTTAATGCGCACTTCCTGACTGATACCATCTTCTGACCTCTGTTAACCCGTTCACTGTCGCGGGAAAGTGAACGCGATCCAAGTGCAGTAGGCATAGACAATAAATAAATAAATAAATCAGCTCATCGAGTAGGCGCTTTATCCCAATTGAAAATCGGCTCAAAGCGCCGCCGCGAACTGAACCCAACAAGCACGCTCACGTGAATCACGCGCATTTATTCACACACTGCACATAAACACAGAACATTCACGTGGTGCTAAGGGCAAGCTCATGTGAGCTACTAAAGTTTTTGGAAATTTAAATCGTTTTATATTTGAAATTAGGTAAGTGGGATGAAATTGATACCAAAGTCGTGGGGGAGGAAGAGCCGGAGTACCCGGCGAAAGAACCCCCGACGGTCCGCCCGAATTAACGGTGACCCTTACTAGAGGAGAAAAGTCCGACGCCGGAACCCGGTATCGAACCTCACACCTTTAGCATTGGTGGCAGGCGCCGCAGTTAACCACTGCGCCACGCAACAGCGTGGGCTCATGAGGATCTATGCCTCTTGCTGAGACCAATGGTGTATCATGTCCCTTGCACGGTTGTGACCTTTTCGTCGTTCAAGGAAGAACGACTTCAGACACAAAATATGCGTTCAGTGGCAGGGAAGAGGTGAAGCCATATCCTACTGAGGCTAAAAGCTATTTGTCCACTGCCATATGCAACCTACATTCTAGTACTTACAGATAAGGATGCAGACCAATGGCTTTAGTTCAAGGGTGGTGCCAGAATAGCTTGGCGCCTAGAGGCGCCAAGCTATTCTGACACTACCCTTGAACTATTTTAGTCAAACTTATTTCACACACTGGTGTATTCCGAATGATAAGGATTAAACAGGCTTGACCCAGCCTGCAGACATGATTGATTACCCAGCAGGTGACTAGAGATACATGTACCTGTCTATTCAGCTACATAGGTTGAACGTCCCATGACCTGTTCAACTGGAGAAACCCCGGCGTGATGTGTAAATGAATCTTTTTCAAGCAGCAATTAGTGGAATGTAGATTTGATTCACAATACGTTCCGATTATGACGTAATGGCGTGACTGTGTCCTTGTAAGCATGTGGTATAGATCCCAATGAGCCCCCGCAGTCTGCGGGGGCCCATGAGGATCTGTGTCTCATGCAGGTGGGTGCTTTTCGCTAAGGGAACATTTTAGTCTGCTCATAGCCTTGATACGGTCCTTTAACCTTACAGTTTCGTCCAGCCGCGAGCAAACCAAATGCTGTCCTGTACAGTGCTACCCTGCCCGTAGGGGGAAGTATCTTCTTTAGGAATTACACGGACCACTCCCGTTTGCAAGACGCTTTGCACGGGCTCATGCGAATCTATGCTTCTGTTTGCCTTTTTGTACCTGTGTATTTTTTAATGGGAGGCCAGCGATCTCGTGTACTTTAGGAATTACATGGCTGAGATAGGTTTACAGACTCTATGATAATCTTAGCGGCCTAAGGCGACCAGAGTCATTGAATTTGTAATTAATTACACCAATATTTTGTGACCTGGTCGTGGACTTGCTTTTTTCGTGTTTAACTCCTTGCGCTGTCGATAGCGTTTCTAGTCGCGGTGATTACGTCAGGAATCACCGCGACAAAAAGCGCTACCGACAGCCAAAGGGTTAATATGAGAGAGAGAGAGAGAGAGAGAGAGAGAGAGAGAGAGAGAGAGAGAGAGAGAGAGAGAGAGAGAGAGAGAGAGAGAGAGAGAGAGAGAGAGAGAGAGAGAGAGATTTTCTCTGAGTAAGCAAGTAGGCGCCAGCACTGTCTGTGCGCCGCTGTTGCCAAGAATACAATACACAATTTCTTTCCGCTTCCGTCTCGGGGACGTTGATATAAATGTGCCCAACAAAAGGCATAGATCCTCATGAGCCCCCGCGACTGTGGGTGCTCATGCGGATCTACGTCTCTCGCAGTTGAATGTTTCATGATGTCTACATTTGATGTAATCGCACAACTCATGCATGTAGATACCGGTCCTTGCTTACATTTGAGTTCCGTATAATTATTTTGATTGCACATGTACTTTGCAAAAGACAGGGCCGTGGCCTCAATAAAGAGGGAACGGGGGTGAGTGGGGGATTGTGTGTGTGTGTGTGTGTGTGGGGGGGGGGGTGGGTGGGGTGGCGGGGGGGTGTGAAAGATGTTGGGGGGGGGGGGGAGGAGGGGTATGGCAAAAGTGGAACTGATCATAACTAATTCATTATCTCATTCATCCACGACACACCACAGGAAGACATGGATCTAGCATGATAGTTCAAGGGTGGTGCCAGAACAGCTTGGCGCCTATAGGCGCCAAGCTATTCTGGCACCACCCTTGAACTATCATGCTCAATCTGTGGGAGATTTCGGTCCTGGGGCAGAATGTGTTAAGGTAAACCAGTTCAAATTATTTATGTCTGGAAGATCTTTTTTAGTTGTTGCACACACGATTTTCGTAGTTGTCCCTTCGCTTAATTTCATTAACTCATTCTACCCCAGACACACCACAGCAAGATAAGGATCGACCATGATAGTTCAAGGGTGATGCCAGAATAGCTTGGCGCCTATGGACGCCAAGCTATTCTGGCATCACCCTTGAACTATCATGGTCGATCTGTGTCCTGCACTGCAAAGCAGTCTTCAGAGGACAGGGGCAAAATTTGAGGATTTCGGTGTTGGGGTAGAATGAGTTAAGCATATCCTTATTCAGTTTCTATGAAGGGCCGATTGTTTGTCATGTAGTTTATAGGCCTATATATGTAAATGTTCATTGGGACTATCAGTGGAACAGACAGTTTCTTTGTTATGCAAGCAACGTGAGTGCTGAAATATGGTCTGTTGAATGTTAATGGCGACAAATCGCACCAGCAGTTGAAAAGCGAGATCGATCGATCTTTAGTATGCGTAGGATCGATTTTCTGTTATCGTTGTGATCTTCAAGATTGCTTCGTGAATAATGCATTACTTTTTACTTCCTATGAGTTGTCAAATGCATCATCGAACGTCAGCGCTTTATCAGAGTGCTTCAGCTCTTTGTTATGGATGAAATTAGCGTGATGAGTATAATGAATAATGTACTGAACGCTTTCTGCGGTTTGGAAGACGTTGACATAAAAGTATAGTATTTATGATTTGATCAGTAATGTATTATTACTATTTGCGTGCTGGTCTGTGATTTTGGACCTTACTACTTGAAAGCCTTAAGGTCCAAAATTACAGACCTGCACACGTGTATCTGCTGTGGATGAAAAGCCCTGACTAACTGCATTACTTTATTTTTGTATGTTACAGGTAAGCCAGTGCATCAGCCGTTAATCTCTTGTTGGCCGTGTGGCTCCGAGGTGGGACCTGTGACGTTTGCGCCCTGTAAGCAAAAGGTGCTGGGGCCAATGTCTGTGCGGGCCAGTGGCTGAGGCCGAGATCGGCCCGAGGACCTTTTGTTCACGGGACGGCTGGCTGCATGGGCGTGGGTGGTGTTTGGTGTTGGGATAAACCAACAAAGCACTGAGGTTAAAAAAAAAAAAAAAAGCTGTGGCATTTTGCAGCGCCTGCTGTTCGGGTGCACCCTTGCACATACACACGTGCGCAGCGCAGTCCTTGATGTCACTGTGAGCTGGTCTGTGATTGTAACGCACGCAGACTTGCCCCCAGTCGCACGTACAGACTCTCGCACAACAGACGCATACACCGCCACTGACTCAGACGGGCGCATTCACGCGGTAAAACTCAACTCACGGCTTTCTTTCTAACGAAGACTTTTATACAAGACAAATAAAGAAAAACGCTCAAAAGATTATCAAACTATATACACCACACCTTTCCAACTACCAGCATCACAACATCACATTCACATACACAATATCAATGCCAGGCTAGGTAGTAGTATCTCACACTCCAACCTGCTTGGTGTTCTCGCCTGGTTACGTTAGTCCTTTCACGTCTAGGCGTGCATGTCCCTTCTCGTACACTCCCGTGTCGTCCCGTCTCTCGTACCGTAGACGTCATCGTAGCTCGTACCGTATAGCGCAATCTTCGCTGTGACCCGGGTGTCTCTGTGCACCGGTCGCTCACTCCCTGAATGAAGAGATGGAGAGATGACCTCGCATTAGGTCCCTGGTGACTGACGTCTCGGCGTCCGTCGCTCCAACTCCGACAAGCACTCTGAACAATAATAAAGTCCTAAATCGTAACACTTGCTAAACACACACACATATTAGATAATATGAGATACATTACGTAACCTGGCTGATACAAATAACTCACACGTTCATTCACACACACATGCTTCATAACCCGAACTACTTTCGTAACACCCCATAATTCTGTCACTACCTTGAAACAAACTATAACTTTACACTCTCGCTATACGTTATCCCATACGCTGGAAAAGACCATACTTAACCACGTACTACCTTTATAACGACATAGGCATACACACCTCACATTCCTTAGTTATCCATCTGAGTAAATAACTACATAGAAAACACCGGTTGCCTCACTGAATTCCAAACCAACATAACTGAACCAAACCAGTCAACACTACACAACCGAATTAACTCCTACTAACGCAGTAACCATCAATAATACGTATAGAAACATACCTGAATTCTAGGTTTCAGAGTCTTGGAATACGGGCTAAGGTAACTCACACACGTCTGTCCTCACTGACAGTAAAGCCCCGTACTAACGTTTTTACAGCGCTGTTCGCCTAAACTCACTAAAAACTCCCCGTGCCAGACGTTTCTTAAAGATTCCACGTGGACCACGTGCCTCACGGAATAGTTGCCACAAGACAAACCGCTACAAAACTGTACCGTATTAAACCTACTGTGTGAACCCTATGTGTGCACATAGAGTTTCTTGACAGTGATTTTGGACCTTACGGCTGAAAGTCCCCAGGCTGCGGAAGAAACACGATTCAATATAAAATACGTTCCTTCTACATATATAAATCTCCACCACTCCACCACAGGGTTCTGTCTGAGGTTGGGAAGTGGAAGGCAATGAGGTGGACCCTTCTACCCGCAAGAAGCATAGACTCTCAGGATGTGCTCATGAGGATCTGTGCCTCTTGAACATGTTGAGACATGGGTTTTTGTTGTTGTTTGATTTTTGTTGTTGTTGTAGAGAAGCCAGTGCTGGATAGTGGCACAATGTGCCGATTATGCAAGGCGCTTCCCTTTTGGAAGCATCTCGAATGTCCCCGCAACGTGATGAACATGCAAAATCAGTGGATTGTGTTATAATTTGGGCTGTGCTTTTTGTTGTCGATGCACATCTGCGGAAAGTGTTAGGGGTCAGTCAGATGGGCTGTTGTCTCAGGTTGACGATGGCATTGTGCGTCAAGTTGCGACGCAAATTGATCCAATCTCCAAACCTCTCCTTGGCAGATATTGGCACGAAACTAGAGTCTCAGTCATTGTCTTTCAGAAGAAACAGATTGCTTACTTGACGGAAACATAAGTATACGGCAGTCACGTGACACAATTAGACCCATTTCTTCCTTTCCCCAATAGCAATACGTCTGCGGGCCCATCGCGACCGCCTTCTCCTTCTCCCTCCTTCCGTCCGACCCCCTGCTGCTCTGGAGCGCTCTGTTACTCAAATCCTTGTCGTTCGCACGAGGAAGAAGAATGCAAACTTGACGTTGCGTGACGGCCCGGCGATGCCATGTTGCGTCAAGAAACTATGCGCCGATGTGTAGACGGAGCACCTTGTTGTCCCCTCTGCCTGAGGAAGTGAGGTACTGGTCTGGCGCTCCATTGCGTCCATGGGCATCTGCATGTTGGCGAGCCGCTGGTCAGTCATGAACTTCCTACGGAAGTTCTTGACTGACCGGCGGCTCGCAATAATGCAGATGCTCGTGACGGAAGTTCATAACCGACCGGCTGCTCGCCAAAATGCAGATGATCATGACGGAAGTTCATGACCGACCGGCTGCTCGCCAAAATGCAGATGATCATAACGGAAGTTCATGACTGACCGGCTGCTCGCCAAAATGCAGATGATCATGACGGAAGTTCATGACTGACCGGCTGCTCGCCAAAATGCAGATGATCATGACGGAAGTTCATGACCGACCGGCTGCTCGCCAAAATGCAGATGATCATGACGGAAGTTCATGACTGACCGGCTGCTCGCCAAAATGCAGATGATCATGACGGAAGTTCATGACTGACCGGCTGCTCGCCAAAATGCAGATGATCATGACGGAAGTTCATGACTGACCGGCTGCTCGCCAAAATGCAGATGATCATGACGGAAGTTCATGACTGACCGGCTGCTCGCCAAAATGCAGATGATCATGACGGAAGTTCATGACTGACCGGCAGCTCGCCAAAATGCAGATGATCATGACGGAAGTTCATGACTGACCGGCAGCTCGCCAAAATGCAGATGATCATGACGGAAGTTCATAACCGACCGGCTGCTCGCCAAAATGCAGATGATCATGACGGAAGTTCATGACTGACCGGCAGCTCGCCAAAATGCAGATGATCATGACGGAAGTTCATGACTGACCGGCAGCTCGCCAAAATGCAGATGATCATGACGGAAGTTCATGACTGACCGGCTGCTCGCCAAAATGCAGATGATCATGAACCTGAGTGAGACGTTGCAGGTGTTGAGTGAGTATTGTAAGGCTGTGATCGGTAACCCTGACGGCGGCGTGCCAGCTTAAACTGTAATAAATAATGTCCTGTCAGAGTCCTTTGCCTACAATAAAAATAGATCTCGGCATAATTATAATCCCCAGCAGGCTGAATGAACTGAATGGTGTATTGTATATTATTACGTACTGTAGTTGGTCGACGCTTTTAGTCTTATAGGTCTGTGAACTACGGGTGATATGTTCTAACCATCTGTCAATACAGCATGTATGTGCAATGTTCGAAATTTATTTTAAGTTGTATGTGTGTGTGAGTGCGCGTGCGCATATGCTTGTGTGTGTGTGTGTGTGTGTGTGTGTGTGTGTGTGTGAGAGAGTGTGTGTGTGTGTGTGTGTGTGTGTGTGTGTGTGTGTGTGTGTGTGTGTGTGTGTGTGTGTGAAATTTTATTTTTAAAGTTATTTCAGGCCGTACACACATCTGACCTCATCAGTTTAGCTGTTTTTGTTCTAAGATATTGAATTATTTATTATTTTTGTTGAACGGTTGTGAGTATGTGTGTTCAGCACCCCGACACAGTCCTGATTGGCATTGTCAATATGGTAAATACATGTAAATGTATCTTGTACCTTGTAGAGACTGAACAGACGATCTGTCTTTCATGATGGATGCATCGTTTTAACTGACGCTTGTTTACCTGAAACTTGACGGTGGGGATGCGGTGGGGGTGGCGTGTGTGTTGTTTACCTTCATTTAGTTTATGGGGTTGTTGTGCTAATACACATTTTCTGCTGATATCACAGTAAAGCCCGTCATGACTTATGGAACATAAAGTTGTGTAATCTTCATCTTCAGTCATGTTCTGGTTTCGGAAACTTCGTGCTCAGTACGCAATCTGTCAGTCAGACCTGTTCCAGTTGCAGAAGGAATAGATGCGTCTTATACTTCAAACTGAGGTAGTCATCAGCTGTAAATGTAGGGCACACTGGTTGTCTCCATCGACTCGTAACGGCGTTCAGCGGTAGCGAATCGAGGGAGACAACCACTGGGTGTCCGGCTGTGTACGGATCGGATTGCTCAGTATGAATTATAAACTTACGCTTGCATCAATTATCTACTACGCGCTATTTAACTAGCAAACGCGAAATCTAGATAAACGGTGTCTGACCGCTATGCATAACGGTAAGTTGCAATAAAAGAAACGACCCAACGCGCAACAGGCCATTGAGCACGTATGGCGGTGCGCGGGTCAACGGCAGCCGACGTCGGCACCATGACCTCTTGCGCATTGGGAAACAGCCTCGGAATAACGATGAAGCGTGTGTGTTGGTCTTAGCTATTTCTGTGCCGCGTGATAACATGCCACTGCCTCAGCTGTCACTATCAATGTTTCTCCGGCATTTGACTCTGGGAGTGACACAGCTAATGGCGCCATTGGTTCTTTAACGGCGTCTTTGGTTCCGGCTATTCCGAATGGTTGAGTGCCCCGTGACGTATGCGCTGGAGCGTGAAGCGCGAACACCACCGGGGAGAAGCACGTGCAGTAAGGCGCACGCGATGGGTACGCGCGCGAGTGCGATGTCCGGCCGGTCAGTCCTATGGCTTCCAGCGTCTGGCGACAATGACGTCTGCGTCAACGGCGCTTGGTATGGATCATGGCCAGCAGACTACACAGAAATGATGGAAATCTGTAGATCTTTAGCAGCTTTATGGGGTCGGGTGGCAGTCCATTTCTGACATAACCCTTTGCATCCTGATACACTACTGCGTGAAACTTGATTTGACTATGATATTTCAAGTGTGGTGCCAGAATAGTTTGGCGCCTAAGGCGCCAAGCTATTCTGGCACTACTCTTGAACTAAAATGGTTGATCTTCCTCTTAATCCCGGTGCGGATCTGGAGTGGGGGGATCCTAGCGGTTCTGGACCCCCCCTCCCGACCCAAATGTGTCTTTTTGGGGGTGTTTGCCCTCCCCCCCCCCCTCACCCCCCCCCTCCCCCATTTGAGTTTTTGTCGAGTTTCGACTAGAAGAAAGTCTAGCGTCGGGGAGGCTTTTTGTGTCAGGTTTAAAGTCCCAAACAAGAAGTTGGAATCCCGCCCCTCACTCGCCCGTGTTATCTGTAACGAGGCTTTCATAGGACAATAAAAAAAATATTAAAAAATAAGCCTGAGGATGGGATAAACGAAATGGTGTTTATTTCAGCCGCATGCTTGCACGCGATAACTTGTTGCACACTGGGATTAGTTCTATAGTTCGCAGTTTCTGAATAACCGGCCCAAGTTAAAACAATAACGAATTGATTAAAAAGCGAATCCCCGGAATGTTTGAGGTCAGTGCAACATCTGACTTACTTTTGATTGAGGGCTGACTCCTGTTGTATTATTGAGGGCTGACTCCTGTTGTATTATTGAGGGCTGACTCCTGTTGTTTTATCGAGGGCTGACTCCTGTTGTATTATTGAGGGCTGACTCCTGTTGTATTATTGAGGGCTGACTCCTGTTGTTTTATTGAGGGCTGACTCCTGTTGTATTATTGAGGGCTGACTCCTGTTGTATTATTGAGGGCTGACTCCTGTTGTATTATTGAGGACTGACTCCTGTTGTTTTTATTGAGGGCTGACTCCTGTTGTATTATTGAGGGCTGACTCCTGTTGGATTATTGAGGGCTGACTCCTGTTGGATTACTGAGGGCTGACTCCTGTTGGATTACTGAGGGCTGACTCCTGTTGTTTTATTGAGGGCTGACTCCTGTTGTATTATTGAGGGCTGACTCCTGTTGTATTATTGCCAACACGCTGACCCGTGGCCTTTTCTGGACCCAACCAGCTTCCGACCATTACTGACAAATCTGGACGCGTTCGGTGCTGGCTGTGCGTTAGTTGAAGCCCGAAGTCTGTGGCCTAACCTCAAATTGTCTTATCTCGTCCAGACATCTTGTCACAGTTCCAGAGGTCATCAGCTGATAATCATCGCTTTCCACCAGCCTAGCTGCCTTTTTGCTTGATCATTACTGTCAAGAGCACTACAATCTAGATTGACGAATTCCGTTGTTAGTGAAGCGGAGACCTCACCTTAGGTGAGGAGCAGGGATTGCTGTGGTGGGCTCTTTTTGTGCAAGAGGCATGTATTCTCATGAGCCCCTGCGAATGCAGGGGCTCATGAGAATCTCTGCCTCTTGCTGCAGGTGGAAATGTGGTTAGCGTGCGATCTTAGATTTACTCTTGTGTCTTTGTTCTTCTCAAGCGTGCCAGTTATTTTTCTTGTTTGGTTTGGTTATTTTCGATCACCGATAATATCGAATTAGTCTTTGTCGGTTCGTTCCGTCTTATTGCAAGAGGCATAGATTCACATGAGTCGCAAGGGCTTATGTGAATAATATGCCTCTTGCAGACGGACCCTGAGCCCTCTTGTGGACTGTATACCAGTCATTAGTATTCGTCTACAGCACTTTCGGACAGCGTCTGTGTTGATCCGGCTGAGGTCATCCGGTAAGGAACACGGGCGAGTCAGTCACACGTCAGAATCTTACGATGCGCTCGTCTTCTCCACGGCTGCCGCGTGTGTGCTCGTTTGTGATTTTGGACCCTTACGGCGGCATGGGCATGGAGGTCAGCTAGGTGTGACATACAGTGCAAAACCACAGTGCAAGTGCAAATGTAACAAGGATACGGACTTCCAGCTTTCGCTGATTTCGTCCAGGAAAACCACAGACCAGCACACATGTATACATATGTAAGTACATTCGGCCCGTAGATAACCCCAGGCTTACAGTCATCGAGGTGCCAACCATCATCAAGAACCCAGGTCAACTCACAGTCGGCCGGAGAGTTGAGTTGTCAGTCTTGAACATGCTTTTAGAAGTCGCCTCTTCGGTCCGCGCTGGTTGTCTCCCGCGATCCGATCAGCACAGCAAAATGATCGAGGGAGTTAGTCAGTGTGTCTTCGGTCCTAACTGCAGCTGTAAACGGCCTTGAGCATGTTAACCCATTTAAGCCTGCTGCCGCATTCCAAAATTTGGGAGGTGTCACCTAGCGCGGACTATGTACCAGCTGCAGGAGGTGGTTCGACCATGATAATTCAAGGGTAGTGACAGATCAGCTTGGCGCCTGACGGCGCCAAGCTGATCTGGCACTACCCTTGAATTATCATGGTCGATCCACCTCTTGCGACAGTGCGTCGGGCCTGAATGGGTCCACTTAGATCGTTGAAACGTACAATCACCTAATTATAATCTCCCCAAACACCACTAAAGAACAACCTTTCCTTTTCAAAGTGGACCCATTCAGGCCCGACGCACTGTCGCAAGAGGTGGATCGACCATGATAATTCAAGGGTAGTGCCAGATCAGCTTGGCGCCGTCACAGCACTGTGACTGACTGACGTGGGTAAATGAAGAGGACGATGTTGACATGCCGCTGCAAGACAACCACCTCGAGCGCCGGGACCATAAACATCCTTGAGGTCATCAGGTTTAATTCAATTTCCTCCTGACACTAAACAAAAAAGCAAGGCGTACAAACCATTACGCAAAATGTCCTCGGGCCCCGTCGGTCGCACTGGGCCTGCGCACGTTCGTACGCGCGCCCACTGCGGCCGACGGCGGCCCGAGAACATTTTGCTCAGTGTTAGGGCTATGCAGGTATAGTTGCCGGGTTGACCTCGTACACATTGGCCGTGAAGGCAGTCAAGAAACGGCCCTGGCAGTCAGATTTACCCTAATATCTTCCTCACTTGAAGGAGGGGTAGAAAATATTGTCAGTAATAGCCGAGGGAGGGGGGGGGGGGGACCAATAAATACTTACGTAAAATAATAGCTGCATGGGGATGACGAGGCATACTTTGATGGTCTGTGATTTTGGACCATAAGGCTTAGAGCTGTAAGTTCCAGCATAGTGGAGCACCACACTGAACCTTTCGTCTCAGCGCGAGATTGAAGGAAGGGTGTGGGGACTTCACCATAGACCTGAGGTTCATCAACGCCCGACGAGCTGAACGTGCGTGCCTGCGGCGTGTTTGTTAGTACTGGTGTCTTTTAGCAAGTGAGGCGTGACACCACGCTTGAACGGTCCGATGACCGCAGTTCTGATACTAATGGCAGGGTGCCGGTTTGGCCGCATCGTCCGATCCGCCGCCTGCAAAGAGGCGCGAATAATCGTGCGCTCTTGCGAGGCTCCAGGGGCTCGTGAGAATTCATCTCTTTTTTTGGTCACGGATCGGGTCCATTTGCTCCTGTTCCAGCATCCCGATGTAGGGGGTTCTCGCGGTTTGTGATTCTGCGATACTAATGGCAGGGTAGACTTGCCCCATCCATGAAACCCAACACGAAAATAGCAGCGGTTTCCTTCCTCAGCTCGTGGCAGCCAGGCATAATGGATTGCACGCGCTGGTCTGTGATTTTGGACCTTACGGCTTTCAGCCGTAAGGTCCCAAATCACAGACCAGCCCACAGAGAGGGCAGGTCCGAACCGCAGACAGGCACACACACAATATAAATCGCTGATGTGGACACTGGGCATGGCCGGTAACCGAGTCCATCTGCTTGAATCTCAGATCCTTATGAGACTTTGCAGAAGGAGGTCGGCGGGTCTTGAGGGCCATCCGTGAAGACGTGTGCCTGTTTGCAGGGGTATGGCCGCCATTTACGTACGTGTTCCTCAGAAAGATGCAAAAGAAATGCTGAACGAAGATGATCTGCGCTTGAACTTGCTGGCCTTGTAAAGCACCGCTATGACCTCTTGCTGTTTTCCACCCGCGATATTACGTGGTTGTTCAAAGCGTTGAAATCATCAAGCTGACGAATGTTCAAGCCGTCAGCCAGGCTATTCTAGCACCACCCTGGAACTGTCATAGTTCATCAATATCTTGTTGTATAAAATATAGCACTGGCGACAGGGCTGAAATGGTTACATTAACCCTTATCATTCGGAATACACCAGTGTGTGAAATAAGTTTGACTGAAATAGTTCATGGGTATCTGCCAGAATGGCTTGGCCTCTAGGCGCCAAGCTATTCTGGCACCACCCTTGAACTAAAGCCATTGGTCTATATGCTTATCTGTAAGTACTATAATGTAGCTTGCATATGGCAGTGTACAAATTTGAAGCTTTTAGTCTTAGCATGATGTGGGCTAACAGAAGTGGCATCATGCGGACTCCTGAAAAAGGTTGCGAAGCGGTTTTATGTAGCGGCCTTTTTCTAAGTCTGAAAGCGAACCCATCCATAGATTCCCATGTGCTGCTGCTTCAACAGGGGCTCATAAAACCAGTGGTCAGCTGCATGAGAGAGCTTGAATTCTGCGCAAGTTACTAAGCAAGGTGTTCGGCTATAGCGGAGCACCTTGCTTAGTAACATGCGCAGGACTGAGCTCATTTATGCAGCTGAGCGTGAGTGAATGCGTGAGAACCATGTATGATATAATTTATCTTGGAGCTCTGTAGATCTATACAACGTTTCAAAACAGTGCACTTTTGGAATTGACTCTGTGTTCAATATTGGTGGTACAAAATAATCTAACAATTCGTTTTCTAGTGATACGGCCGGGCACACCAAAAATATTTCTCGACTGGGATTGTGATCTGGTATTTCTCACGTGGGGGAGGTGTGTGGGGGGGGGGGGGGGCGGCCTTTGCACTACTGATAAGAAGCTGTAGACGATCGATAAACCTAAAAATTCGCGAGATAATTACCGGGGTTAACCCGTTCACAGCTACTGACGAGACCGCTCGGACGGAAAACGGAAAACGCGTAGCAAAAAAACTGCGCGCCATTTCCGCTGAGCCGCGGTATCGTAGATCGGCGTCAAAACCAGCAATCAATGGGTTACAGATATATATGCTCGTATAATTATGCCTTCAGCAGATGGTGGGGATTTTTTTTTTTTTTTTTTTTTTTTTTTTTGGGGGGGGGGGGGGGGGGGGGCGGGTATAGAGAGTAGACCACAGGGTGCGTATTAATTTGCCAGCACGGCGTCTCATCCCCATTTCACGCTTGTGTTCGTAATGGCCATTTGATACCATGGACGATTAGCCTCCGCGCACATTAATAGCCACATCACTGTCAGTCTGCAAACGCCCGTACTCTGAATGAGGGCACACACGAGACTGTTGACTGATAGCAAGAGGTATAGATTCTCATGAGCCCCTGCTGCCGCAGGGGCTCATGAGAATCTATGCCTCTTGCAGTTGGAAAAATACGAGCGCCTGTCTGAACGCCAAAGATTTATGACTTACGGTATTACGGTGTTAAAGCTGTTCCGTGCAATTTATTGCTTTGTTTAATGTAGTGTCTCATGCAATATTCGGATTTAATTGGAGTTTTTGTTTTGTTTTATTATGGTTCGAATATTTGATTGGCGGTTTGAATACGTGAGTGAAGTATTAATTAAAGGTACCGTTGAAACCACTGCATTTTAATACTGCCATAATTCAATGCATATAATCACGCAAAGCAACTTTATTACACGCGCTGTAGAATTCAATACGTTTGAACACAAGTTCAATATCCTCTTCTGTCATCTGATCCACATTTCACGCCGACTGATCGTTACTTCGCAAATAGGAAAAGAAATCTATACTTTATCAATACTAAATCATGTGCCATTTGCACAATTTTGCACCATATTAACGGCTCCTTCATAACGTTACTTGGATCGTCCACAGGATTTGTGACCGACACAAGAGGCAGTTATGATGGATTGACAAAGGAAAAGTCATCATTATTATGCGCAAAAGGCCATCGGGGAGACGTCGGCCGCCGTTGGCCCGCGCACATGCGTGCCCGCGCGGACCAACCGTGGCCAATGTCGCCCCGATGACCTTTGCGCACTGGGTAGATGGCTGGCTGGCTTGCTGGCTCACTGGAATGATGGATGTTTGGAGTAAAGAAAGGATAGATGGATAGATGTTTTGCCTGGTTGCTGGCTGGTTGATTGGCTGGTTGATTGGCTGGCTGGCTGGATGGATGGATGGATGGATGGTAAGTACAGAGGAAAAGATGGCTGGCTGGATGTGTGGATGGATGGGGGGGGGGGGGGGATAGCTAGTAATGGTATGGACAGACTTTTAGAGAGATTGTATTTTAATGACCAGCAAAGCTGTTTTTCAACAAGGACTGTCTCAGGATGAGGAGACAAGGGCGGAAGCATAAGAATTTCAGAGCAATCATCAGTTACACGCGATTTTCTGTCATGACTGTGGGGAGAACGTTTTTTTGTCAAAGGTGGGACACGCTACAGGCGGATGCCAATTATTTCCTGTGATACAAACTGCTGCTTCCTGAATGACATCTGTTTGTTTCTCTGACTTTACCACAATGAACCCTAAGGTGACCACACCGTGAGATGGTCTTAGTCACCTGCTTTGCGTTAAACCCAAATAACTATCATAATGTGGACATCCCCACTGAACTTTATCGGTTGACGGTCCTCTCAGGACCGCTGCAAAGCTAGTTCGGGAGTCTGATCGCCCATGAAAGTTGAAGGGTGATGCAAGAATATCTTGGTGCCTTTATTATCGAACAAGAAAGTTCAATGGTGGTGCCAGAATAGCTTGGCGCCTATAGGCGCCAAGCTATTCTGGCACCACCCTTGAACTATCATGTCCGATTTATTTATTTCTCATAGCGTGCACACAGCCGTTAGGGACGCCACAGAGTCAGTTAAATCAATGATTGATAGTTTTAAAGATGTGCTTAATGCGATTCCGCTCTGGCATTGTAGTAGTAAACAAGAAAATAAAAAGCCTGTTAGCACGTTACGTGAAAAGACCACACACGATTTTTAAGTATGTGTTTGTCGACAACGGCTTTGTTGCTTCCTAATTGACTATGAATCCGGCGACAGCCCAGCATCTTGAATTTGTCAACATCAATTTTTTGGAAAGTCAGCAGAAATTCAGCTAGGCTTTTGTCACAGAGCACAACAGTAAATTCAAACAAACAAAAATCAAGCTGTAGCTTTGGGCATTTTTCCATTGATCGTCAAAAATCAATGCCGTTGATGCCTGAACCATTTCAACCCCATGGTCCCATTTCTCAAATTTTGGAGGTGTTGCTTAGCAACTATGTACCAGTTGCAGGAGATGGCTTGACGCCCGGGCTTCAGACGCCAGTCTAATCTGCACTACCCTTGAATTATCATGGTCAAGGCATCTCCTGCTGTAGGGATCCGGGGCTAAAAGTGTTATCAGTTTGGTTTTTTTCAGCCAATTTCTCCTTTAATTTCCTGTGAACACTTTTGTGTTTAATCCCGTTACCTTTGAAAGACTCAGAGTTTTTGCACATTAGGCATCGTCGAGGTAATGCTTGATTAGCTTGGCGTTCTTAATGCAGTAGCCTTTGAACTATCTTGGCCGATCTCCCAATGCTAGTACACAGACAATTTCTGACGCCTACCAAATCTCCAAGCTTTTGAAAAGTTAGAAACGTGTGCGGCGAAGCACTTATAGTACTGGCAAGAGGAGCGGACGGTCACAAGTCGCAGAAGGTTGTTCGACCGTGATAGCTCAAGGGTCATACCTGATAAGCTTGGCGCTTCAGGCGTCAAGCTTATCAGGCATGACCCTTGAGCTATCACGGTCGATCCATCTCCCGTGGTTGCCACATGTACATGTGCGACAGCCCGGGCAGGCTTGAAAATTACTCACTGAACTTCTCACCTCTGGAAGGACCGCGGCTGTGGAAAGGTCAAGGCATTTTGCGCAAATACAGCGCGCGTGTCAAATGCTCGACCAGATTGAAGTCCCAGGTGTCTCCTCTGCATGTTGAAGACAGCTGTGAATGGCACTCTTTGTCTTGAAATTACATATTACACATTGTAAGTTGCATACAAGTAGCGTTTTGTTGTTTGCAGACGAGGAAGCCTCAAGTTTTTACAAAATTGTGCATGAAAAGAAGAAGGAGAAAAAAAAAGAAAGAAAAAAAAAAAGACGGACCTATTGTTGTTTCTTGTACTACTTGCAATGTTGTTGTTCAGACTCCTATCCATCTGTAAGAGGGCATATATTCTCATGTGCTCTGTAGCTGCAGGAAGTCGTGAGAGGCTGTGCATCTTGCTGGTGTAAAAGGGGGTTGGGGGGGGGGGGGGGGAAGGTGGCGTTTGCCGTACATCTCTTCTCCTCAGATGGAGAAAGTGTTCAGGTTTATCACCGACTGTTTCAAGGCGTGGGACTGGTCTGCCAGCCACGAAATTCTCATGGCCGGAAATGCTGAAAAGTCACTGCCAACATGAGCCGCCCCTTTTGACACCAAGGTGTTAAAATGACTCTCACCAAATAAATTAGTGAACCACGAGAGTAGTTTTGTCAACTTTGCACAGGTGGGCACGACATCTGCCGATCAGTTTTATTTTTCTACGACTGATTTTCGCCAACCGCGGGAGAAATATCAGCCTTGAGTGTGAGAGAGTCCGAGGGAGATTTATCAGCTTTGGTATCTCAAGGATAGTGCTCAACCATCTTGTCGTTTGGTTGTCATGATAGTGTTAGGTGCTGCTTCCGACATGTCATGGTGGAACCATACCTCAGTCGTGACTGACGGCCGTGTTCCCAGGTAATCAAAAGGTACTCGGCCGTCCGGTCGACGTTGACTCGTGCGCGGGCCAGCTAAAGTCCACGTCGACCCGAGGACCTTTTGCTCGCCGAGTGCGCGGAGCCCAAAAGGTGAGGTGTAATATGATAGAACCAATTAGCGGTAAAAGCTGGATGTGCGACGCCCAATAAGGTCTAGAATTTAATAGCCCTTAACTGCCAGTGAACCCAGATTGTGTTTTTGGAAATCATTGCACATTCAACGTCCGACTCCCAGCCGTCAAAAGAACATGGATACAAAGTCGTTTCATCAAGAGGCATAGATCCTCATGAGCCCCCGCCACTTGCGGGGGCTCATGAGGATCTAAACCTCTTTGCAGTTGTGGGTGGTGTTGAGTTTTTCTCAACAGCTAATGGGAGTCGAGTCCACAAAATTTATAATAGGTGTGTAAACAAAATATTACATTAATTTTAATTAACTCAAGGCTGCGATGGACACGTGACGGAGATTTGTCATACTAGACATAAAGTTTAATGACAGAATTCTAGCCATCAGTATATTTAATTCGCGCCTTGCAACGCGTGCATGTGACATATTTATTGTCGTACTAAAGCGGAAAGCATCTTCGCTTTAACTCATTCAGCCTGACGGCCGTATTTCCCAAATTTTGGAGGCGTTATCTAACGACTATGCACCTCTTGCAGGAGATGGGTCGACCATGATAATTCAAGGGTAGTGCCAGATTAGCTTGGCGCCGGCAGGCGCCAAGCTAATCTGGCACTACCCTTGAATTATCATGGTTAATCTGGCACTACCCTTGAATTATCATGGTCGACCCATCTCCTGCTGTAGTGCGTCAGGGCTGAATGGGTTATAGTCATTCTAATAATAACATATTATGTTACGTCTTTAGTGGCAGTATTGCCGGCAGCCGCTCGTGGCCTGCTGAAGCTTACGCCATTTTAACCCTTTGGTTGTTGGTAGAGTTTTCAGTCAAGACGATTTCTGCATGAATCATCTCGACTGAAAGCTCCACCGACAGCCAAAGGGTTGACTCATTCGTGCCTAAAACAAAGACTTTCGCAACTTCAGGAGGCGTCGATAAAGACGACGTAACAGCTGGGAGAGATGGATCGACCATGACTGTTCAAGGGTATTGCAAAATAAGATCGGCTTCTACTGGAGCGCCTTTGATGGCGTAATTTCACTGAATTAGAAATACGGTAACTGAGAAAATATTGAAGCGTTTACCGTTAATTGAAAACGAGGCCGATGCGGCAAACGAGAATCCGCGACTGGGGTACAAAAACAACACACCCTCCAAACGATGAATTTCGACATTTGGCCCATGCGGCATTGTATTCACATCATAGAGCTCTAACATAGTACACAAAGAACCCATACACATACTGTCAGCAGTATCTGTTGCAGACAGTTTTCTCACTGTGTTGAGATGTTTGATCCTGGGGAACATAACTTTAAATGTTTAGGGCTTAAACGTCTTTCGTTCACCACGAAGGTGATTTCATAGACGGGGCACCGCAAACGATTGAACAAATTTAACTGTGGCTGTGTTCGAACCCGCGACCGTTTGGACCGTTTAACCTGAGCTATCCTTACCTGCAAACTATTTCAACGTGTCTGTAAAGAATGTGGTCTTTATTGTCCTAATGGTTGGCCTGTGCCGTGGTAGATCTTGACATCCTTCTTGCCTATTAAATCAGCAATAGGCGTAGATTCGCATGAGTCCTTGCATTTGCTGGGGTTCATGAGAATATGTGCCTTTTGGTGGTTTAAAGTTGGCCATATATTTTACTTCTAATTTTGCCCCTGAAACGAATGAAGTCGTCAAGTTCTTTCACGTACGTAGGTCACTTATGTCATAGCTAAGACTTGCTCGTTCGCGGGTTCAAGAGCTTCTATAGACATCGTAGACTGAACTCTTGAGGATCCTCCTGAACGACACTGATGAAAATGACGCCTACAAGGGGCATAGATCCTCATGTGCCCCCGCAGTTGTGCTTCTTGCAGTTGGTGTTTTTCAGTCGCCGAAAATTTCGCGGACACATGATGATCTACGCGCATTGTGGTTTTCTCGCTGCAGATGTCCGGACCACATTATGATAAATTGTGCCTCTTGCAGGTGAGTGTTTCTCGCTGCAAATTTCGGGGGCCCTTGATGGTCTATGCGTCTTGCAGAAAATTGGGTGTATCTCGAGATCGTTGCCAAATGATCCAAACACCTGGACACTTTCACGTGTGTACAACTTCTTGCGGTGGAAATAGAGTGACGTTTCCACGGACTCCCATCGCGTGAATGCAAACACGGCAATTGATGATGGACAGCCAGGGTCTGCAGACAAACAAAGTGGAAATTTTCACAAAACAAAGGGCAGGTGCAGTAGAATTCTCGTCCCAGTGTACATGTTGAGCCAGATCTTTCTTAAAGGTGACAACGCCCGCGGGTAAAGAGACACCCACATTGTTTGAGGACAGACGTCCGCCACATTCGCATGTTTCGCTCAGTCTCACAAGAAGAGATTGAGGCACAGATTGAAATCTGTGCTGGTCTGTGATGTTGGACCTTACGGCTATAGGTCACAGACAAGCACACGGTTTCTAGCGCTTTTTTTTTTTTTTTGGGGGGGGGGGGGAGGGGGGGGGGTGTCAAACTTCGCACCACTGGTACAAGTGTTTATTCGATGCAGTATGGCAATGGCGAATTGCGCCTTCAGGATGGTCCAGGAAAAAAAAGACGGACTTGTTCAATAAATGTCCGTTGAAAGGCACTGGTATACCAAAGTGGCGCGGTTGCAGTTTGCCTGAACTGATCGGCGTTCAGGTCGTTATTTTACAAGCAATATTTGTTCATGTCCCCATAACCCGCTCCGTAAGACCGTCGATTATCAGTCCAGTTTCGTGGACGTTAAACCCCGAACTAACGAACCAACCAATCAACCTTCAGAATCATGACAGTTTCTCTCTTATCTTTCGATGCTGTTGTTTCTTTTATGTTTACGTGCAGTTCATCGTTTGACAGGTTTGTTTGACTGAGGTACAGTCATGTCATTTTAGTGATAGGAACTCGGGACCAATGCAGAACTTTAAAACTGATACGATGTAAACCCCGCCACTGCAACTGCAAGAGCCGTGTATGGATCCTCATGAGCCCACGCCTCTTGCTGACAGTGACACCGCCTCGTTCGTATCCATCGTGTTGCATGGTCGGCAGTGGCTTGGCGCTGAATCGACTAAGATTTCGAAATCAAAATCTGCTACTACTTACTGGCATTGAAGGGGTTAGCCTTCATGATACAAGCCTTTGCGAAATACCACGTAAGTGTGCAGGCCTCCGTTGCGTGAGTGTGCTTGGTCATGCGCCAGCCACTAAGCAAGGTGCTCCGCTGTAGCGGAGCACCTTGCTTATTGGCTGGCGCAGGACAAAGATAGCGGAGCGCTTTGCTTAGTGGCTGGCTGGCGCAGGACTAAGCTCACTCATGCCACTGACCCTCGCAGGCTGTGGTTACGTCCGTGCGGCTTCTCACACGTTGTGGTATAGAGATGCGTTTTCACAAAGTGTGACAATGTACGGTATTTATTGCTTGTGTCTGCGCGTGAAAGAAGGAGAAGAAGAAGAAGAAAAAAAAATGTATCGTAAAATTAAAAAAAAAAAAAAAAAACACCCCAACAGCCCGCATTTGTCTACGCCTGCCACTGGTGTTCTTGATTCAGTCGAGAAGTTGTGCGCTTCCTATGAATGGTCTTCTCTAGATGTCACCCCCAAAACAACCGCAAACTTTAACCCATTTAGCCCCAACGCCCTAGACCAGAGGATGGATTGACCATGATAATTCAAGGTAGTGTCAGATGAGCTTGGCGGCTGAAGGCGCCAAGCTCATGTGGCACTACCCTTGAATTATCATGGTGGTCTATACATCTCCTGCAACTGATACGTCGTCGTTAGGTAACACCTCCATGTTTTGGGAAATGCGGCCGGGGGGCTAAATGGGTTAAATGGTTAAATTTAAAGAATTTTCTAGTATAATATATACTCATATTCTATTACCAAATACAGTATTTTAGAAAGTTAATTATCTTTACATTGCATTTTGTTTCCCTTTTTTCCCCCCTTCTTCTTGGTTTTATCACTAAATAGCTCCTATTACACAATGGCGTGCTTCTAAAAGTTACCGCCCTTTTTAAATTGCAAAATAGCTTTTTTCTTAATTTTTAAAAATGT
Organism: Semisulcospira habei; assembly: GCA_036245525.1. Lineage (NCBI taxonomy): Eukaryota > Metazoa > Mollusca > Gastropoda > Semisulcospiridae > Semisulcospira > Semisulcospira habei. The sequence continues at coordinate 84,759,438 of BTPG01000008.1, read as the reverse complement.
CTTTTTTACAAGTAGCCTTACTATACGTTTATATAGGAATGTTTATCCCATACGTTTTCTCAGTAACAAATAAAGAGGGACATTTTCAGCATAAACCTTCTCAACGCAGGCAAATGCATTAGTGTCGTTTACTCGAAATTCCTTATACCAGAGAAAAGGTGTCATTTCGACCCTAAACCTTCTCGGGCAAGTGCATTAGGGAAAGCCATTTTGGACTAATCCGCTAACACAAAACCTTACAAAATGATTGTCTCCAGATCGCGCCAGATGAAACATTACCCATTTGCAAGAGGCATAGATCATCATGAGCCCCCGCAATGAGGATCTATGTCTCTTGCTTACATTATCTATGTCCACCATTTCGAGGCGAGGGGAGGTGGCTGGAATTTCGGTACAGGACAACGGAGTAGTGCATTGACACACGCGAACGGTTGACACAAAGGGCTGTTTGCTCGGCTGCTAGGACTGGATGGCTCGCAATTGTGGCCTGCCTATTCACGACAGGGCGAGGAAACGTGCACCAGTTAGGTCCCCTGACAGCGGTTTAAAAACTCTTTGAGGAGACCTTACTCGTATAGGGTTTTGTTCGTACTGTGCTCAAGAGACCCAAAGCCGCTGAGCAAGGCTTGCTCTGACGCAGTGTCCGGTGAAAGGTCCAATGAGACTGAATTGATCAGTGTTCAGGTTGGACCCCGCAAGCAAAAGCTGCCCCTTTCCCCCAGAACCAACCTCTTCCAATAGAGACAGTTCATGGGTAGTGTCGGATTAGTTCAGTCTGTCTTGCTGACCAACATTCGCTCCAAATGTTTAGGAAAGTGAGGTGTTATTTAGGAAATAGGCGTCTGACGTAGGAAGACACAGGGGGCTTCAAGCTAGGAGTTACAAATTCTCTGCACTGTCTATTTGCCCAAATAGGGCAGTGCAGCGTATTTCGCGCGGCCTTGGGGACAGGAGATGCCCAACTGTTCTTTCAACAATGTTGTGCCGCAGCTATTTCAGTCCTCTCCACCCAGCCCAACCTGATCCATCTACAAGAGGCATAGATTCACAAGCGCCCGAGCCCCTGCGGCAGCAGGGGCTCTTGTGAATCTATGCCTCTTGCACAAACGCTTTAGAATCTGTGCCATTTTGCTTACGAGGCAGGTCTTTAAATTGAGGATGTTTTTCGGGTTGAGCATGTGACTGATAGTTCAGTCAACAATGCCCTACAGTTGCTATTTGCAAATTCCACCATTTTGTGTGTACATGACGTCATTGGGCCGATTAGGCATGATGCGCACATCAGGCGGTTGCACTCGACATTGGGGGGGGGGGGGGGGGGGGGTCTAGGAGACAGATTGTCAAAAAGCAGGTAGCGACGGAGAGGATGGGCCGGGATGATGATGATGATGAAACTTTATTTATCAACGGTAAAAGGTTTTGACAGAAACAAATCGTCATTTTACAAACTTGCCTTTGCTAACATCAACAACATAAAATAGATTAAAAGATAATAATAATAATAAAGAATTATATTTACACATATTATTTCATGCAACAATAAAATTTAAAAAAAAATGACACAAAATAATAATAACACTTAACATTCATCTTATACCATACACACACACACACACACACACACACACACACACACACACACACACACACACACACACACAATATAGATAAATGCATAATTATATTGCCAAGAGATGGCACACTGGGACAGCTGGAGACTCGCCAGGCAGAGACGTGAGGACCTTTCGCGCCTATGCCCAAGGGGTGATGGCGTAGTAGTAAGTAGTATATTATTACATGAAAGCATTAGCCATCAGGGTTTGTTTAAATGCCCAGTGTTGTTATGTTTGGCTCATCAGGTAATCGAAAAGTTTCGTTTTAAAGATTCCAAGTGAGGCTATAGTCTTCAAATGTGCAGGAATAGTGTTCCATACAAACGGTCCAGAAAAGGATAAACTAGTTTTAAAGAGGTCAATTCTAGGCAGAGGTAGGGGTAAAGCATTGTTGGTGTGTGTGTGTGTGTGTGTGTGTGTGTGTGTGGAGAGAGAGAGAGAGAGAGAGAGAGAGAGAGAGAGAGAGAGAGAGAGAGAGAGAGAGAGAGGGTTTCGATGCAGACTGATTGTCTCCCTCGTTTTGCAACCGTTGCTCATCATGGGAACAAGCGGTAGGGCGCAATGCGCCAAAATATCTTATGTCAGATCCAATTGTACTCCGACTCCAGCATACGTTTGACGTTTGATAGTCAAGTGTACTAAATAAAAAGAAATACTGCTACTACTACCACTACTACTACTACTACTACTACTAATCGTATCGTAATGAAGCAATGATAATTTTAAGCAATTGAAAGCGATATCGCGATAAGTCTGGCCTTCAAAATGAGAGCTAAACGCCAGTTATCCCATTATCATACTGAGGCTAAGAGCTTCAAATGTGTACACTGCCATATGCATTATAGTACTTACAGATAAGGATATAGACCAATGACTTTAGCTATTCCAGAATAGCTTGGTGCCTTGAGCCGCCTAGAGGCGCCAAACTATTCTGGCACTACCCTTGAACAATTTTCGTCAAGATTATTTCACACACTGGTGTATTCCGAATGATAAGGGTTAAATACGCATCAGACCCAGCAAACCATCCTTAGGGGCGTGATGAGTAATGTAAATCCGCTGCGCCACCGCGTGCGTGCGGCCACCGCGTACATAGCTCAAGTCAGAATACAAGGGAGGAAACGAAGCACACCCGAGAAATTCTAGCGGTGGCCGGAAGTATCCCGGACCTCTTTCTCAACATCTAGAGTTGAACGTTAAATCCTTTAGTAGAGTGCCGTGAAAGAGGCCTCTGTGCACTGCAGTGCATCCATTGTTTTCTGCCGTGTTTAGTCTAAAGTCGAAGCGAAATTACTTGAAAAGATATTGACAACTGAGCAGTGTTTAAACCAGACTCCACTAAAGTCATCAGATCTTTTCAGGCTGGGGGAAATATGCACCTACAGAGACTGCTGCGTGCAGGTCACAAATTCATGTCGACAGTAAGACGCACTCTTGTTATAATTTTATTGGATGTACATAAACCAATAAAAACTGAGCATGGGGCTTATTACCGGACACATCTAAAACCCAACAACTCGATGTCTGCTGTGAATTATGCTTGACTGTGTAAAAAGCCTTGATGCTAAACTATCTGTTTCATCGGAGGACAAGGTTGGTATAGATTTGTGGCAAAATATCTACCGAGTTTGTTCAGTTTGAGGTTTTAGGCGGATGGTTGCTTTGAAGGTTGAAAACTGCTCTGGGATCACAGTGCTTAGTCGATTTGTGTGCCTTTCGTTTCCTCCCTTGTATTTTGACTTGAGCTTAGTAGGCGGTGGCGCGCACGCAGTGGCGCAGCGGATTTGCATTAGTCAAAGCACTATCGTCAGGCCCCTATGAAACCATCCTATTGTGGAGTCAAATTCGATATTCAAACTCTAATCAATGTTGGGTGGGCCGGTAGCGATTTCTTTCGTCGAGGTGATTCCTGCAGGAATCACGTCGACAAGAAAAGCAACACCGACGGTCCCTGGTGGCGAATACAACCTAGTACGCTTGCTAAAAGTCCTCTCGGACCGTTTTTAGCCCATGCACATTTTGCCAACTGAAAATGTACTTTCTCGCACTTCCGTCCTTTCTTTCGGCACGAGCGGCGAACAAGCCGTCTCTAATTAAGTAAATAAAGTGCACTGCTTGACCGTAGGAGGTGATGGAGAGAGCCCTTAAAGTGGATCACTTGCTGTGCGAGAAGAAAGTGCAGAAATCCGGCCAGAAAATTAACAGCAGATATAATGTGCAGAATCAGGATAATTAGTCCGAAATCTGTTGCTTGCTTTGTCCCCAATAGACCCTTAAATAATAAATGTTATGTTGCGTTGTGCTGTGCTGTTTTTGTGTCGTGTTCTTTGGTGTTCCGTTCTCTTCATTAACCCATTACATCCTGAGGCTGATTTTTAAAAAAATTGCTTGTTGTCCAATGAAGGCTACATTACAGATTAGGAGATTGATCAACCGTTTTGGTTCAAGGGTGGTGCCTTGGTTCAAGCTATTCTGGCACCACCCTTGAACTATCACAGTCAAATTAATTTCAAGCAGTGGTGTATCAGAATGTAAAGGGTTAGTCTACACAGATGTAAATCATCCTGCTGGAGAATATGGGAATCCATGTCTCTTGCTGGGCAATGATCAGCGTGTGTTCTTAGGTAACTGAACTGATTGAACCACATGGTGATCAGATCAACTTTGATCGCTTGAACGCTTTGTCCTATGCCGCGAGCCCCGCCTCTCTCTTAGGTCCTTACGTGCTGTCGAGCAGATCCACCTACAGGTGGTACAAGAGGCATAGATCCTCATGGGCCCCTTCAAAATGCGGGGGCTCATGAGGATCTATACCTATTGCTGGCCCTTATTTTCCGGCCGGGCAGAGACGGGCGGCAGACGGTCTGTCGTTGCAGCAGTGAACCAAGGTCGCTACACAGGCCACTTGTTTGTCCGTCAGTGCGGCTGACCTCCGTGTCTGACCGTTGCACTTCCACAGTCAACTGGCTGACATGTAGAGTCGCCTTTTAAAGTTTGCTTGCACACAATGTGTGTGTGACCAGACGGATCGACCAATGGCTGAAAAATAGTTGACGTGACGCCTAGACAACTAGTTAGACGTTTCGCTATGCAAAATTGTGCTATAGTGAATGCGATCGGGATTTTTACTTACTGTTCATGGCATGTGTGCTGGTCTTTGAATTTGGACCGTACGGCCTTAGGTTGACGCCTGCAGTGAAAGAGAGAAGTCGCTGGTTACGGCCGCACACGTGTTGTGAAGGGTTGTTATCGGGGTAGTATCTATATCTTTATTGATGAGGCATTAAACAGATGCAAACCATCGTCTCTGTATTACATGAATTACTGCTTTTGTTACCGTTTTGTGACAGCGGGCGCGTGCGGGTCGCGCGCGTCAAGGGCAGAACTGAGTGCGTGTCACAAGGTCATGGTCATGCACGTGAAAACCGGCTGATGGCTCTCTTGGCCAGGCGGCTGTGACCATGATTATGACTCCATTTTGTGCGTCGGTCAACTGATAATTCTATAATCTCCATCACTTTGGTAATCAGTTCTGGTCTGTGATTGTAGACTTTAACCTTTTGGATGTCGACAGCCAAAGGATTATGTTCTGGCGCTTTAAAGTCCACAATCACAGAACAGCAACCCAGGCTATTTCAGTCCGTAGCCTCGAGACAGGTGAAAGATAGTGTCATGACTTGACAGCACCTGCCTCAGTACATGCACTAAAGGGTTAGCTTGGCGGCATTACGTTTGGGCTATCATAGTCAATGAATGGCCTGCGCGCTGAGTTGGCACTAAAAGGTAAAGACTAGAGACTGACATGCCGACTCATCAAGCATCTGACTTTCAACAGTCCGGCCGAGGACTCTTTGCTTTCCCTCTGGGTAGTCTGTTCTCTTTCCTGCATCTTGGCACGTTTGTTATTTCTCCCCCTTCCCAATGCGCAAAAGGTCATCGGGCCGACGTCGGCCGCCGTTGGCCGGCGCACGGCGGTGCGCGGGTCAACGGCGGCCGATGTCGGCCCGATGGCCTTTGCGCAGTAGGTTGCCCTCCCTCCACCATCCCACCCCTCCCTTTGTATTCTTCATATCAACTCTCTTTCCTCCTCCAGAAGCGCGAGAGATCAAACCATTTCTGGTCTCTGAGAACGTGCCGCTTGTCACTTGAAAAGATCTTTCCGCGTGGTCATCTCATGCATTCTGTTCCTGTGATTTGTGTTTAATCTCGAGTATTCCGCATTGACTCCACTTATTCATATTGACCGCTCTTTCTGACGTTATCTGCTACGGCTTTTGTCAAAAGTTCAGCGTAGAGGAGTATCTGTGGGCGGACCGCAAATCACGTGCGTCTGCGGGCGACGTAGTTTTCGTGAGCACCTGAAGCCTGCAAGGGCCAGTGATTGTCTGTGTCTCTTGCTTGGCCGGGGCCCCTATTTACGTCTATGTCATTGGAGGTTGAGGCGTGTTTGGGGATTTGAACAACGTGCCTTTGAAAAGCCTGGATGTCTTTTGGTACCGGTCCATCGCTTGTCACTTATCTCTGAGATCAGTTCCGGCTCTCAAACACAGCCAACTGTTTTTTTGAACTAATAGTGCATTACACTGCAAGCAAAGCCACATCGTTGCAAGAGGCATAGATGCGGGGTCTCATGAGGATCTGTGCCTCTTGCTTGTCCATTTACGTCACGTTTTTCGCGTTAGATTTTCATGGGTTCGATACCTGATGGTTAGGTGATAAATATCACCACCACTCCCGTTTTTCTCCGGTTACGAAGCAATCTGATTAATACCAATAGTGATTGGATTTTTATGGTACCGTGGTACCACCCAAGCCACCCACCCATCAGTCACTGTAAGCGATGATATCAGCCGCATCACATGCGCTATGTTGATGATACATATGCTGAACTGGTTTGCAATATCGGTGGTGTTAGAATACAACCTCGTAAGTGATATTTTTGGCGAGAAATCAGGTTGCCTTCTTCGATTTGTTTCAGCCATTTAATTCTCTGACGAAATCTTGAACCTGTGGCTTCAGAGCAAATGCTCATAACCGGCTTGCGAGGAAAACCTCGCAACACATATTGTGACCAAATTGCAAACAGTTGTCGTGTTTCTCACAACTACAGGTTTGCACCGTCAAT